>JASAMY010001556.1:0-16046 GCA_030248085.1 Paralinhomoeus sp. GSCO2_6 | reverse complement strand
TTCGTGCGTCCATCCTTAGTCAATCTCTCTCCTAGTAGCCAACTGTAGAAGCAATGCGATGCAAATTTGTGCACCTTGCAGAGTGGAGCGACGGGAACGAATGCGCCATAAGCAGGTCAACTTCCATGGGGACGGCACCATCGGCAGGGGACTTGAGGGCAGGGTGCGTGCCTGTCTCTGTTCCTGTAGATTTACATGTGTCTCTACCGGGACACCATTAATTTTGTGCGCGGCAATTAATTAATAAATTCCAGCGCGGCTCCAAAGGTCAGCTGTCGTTCATGAAACGGTTCTTGAGCAAGAGCAAGGAGGCGCTCAACGAGGAGATTGACGATCGTACGTTCTTGTTATTCGGCTTTTTCAGTCTAGTCTCTCGAATATCGAGTATCGCGGGCCTCTCCTAGGGTCGGCCTCCGGCGAAGAGTACATCCACTCTTACGAGGCTGTCGAGCGCGTGTCTCGTGAGTCGATTTTCCAGCGCCCTTGTGCGGATAGATCTGGAGCCCTGTGCCGCATTCCAGTGTCGTACCCTCGACCGGTGGTGGTGCTGGGGCCCCTCAAGGACCAGATCAACAGCGACCTCGTCTCCAACTACCCTGAGCGCTTCGGCAGCTGCGTGCCTCGTGAGTTCGCCTGCGTCTTTTTTTTTGCGTGCATTTTTTGCGAGCGCATGCATTATTGAACTGGCACCGTTGGTTGGCACAGACACCTCCCGACCCCCACGGCCCAACGAGCTGCACGGCCGCGACTACTACTTTGTGAGTCGCGAGGAGATGGAGGGCGACATCCACAACCACCAGTTCGTCGAGGCCGGCATGTACAACGGCAACCTCTACGGCACCAGCGTACAGTCCGTGCACCAAGTCGCGCAGCAGGTGCGTTCCCCGCATCGTTCACGTCCTCCCCCCCCCCCCCCCAAACGCGGCGCCCCCATTCAGAGCAAGCACTGCATCCTCGACGTGAGCGGCAACGCGATTCGCCGTCTCCAGAACAACAACCTCTACCCCATCGCCGTCTACATCAAGCCATACGGCCCGCAGCAGTTCCTGTGAGTCCGTGCGTGCGTGCGTGCGTGCGTGCGTGCGCGTTAGACGACGGTCCTTTGCAGGGAGTGGAATCGACGCATGACCGAGGACGAGGCGCAGAACTCGTACGCGCGCGCCTACACCATGGAGCAGCAGTTCACCGAGTACTTCACCGGTTCGTTCGTCCGTGCCCCTTCAGCGGCGGCCTTCTGACGCACTGGGTGTCGTGTTGCAGCGATCGTGCAAGGCAGCACCCCGGAGGACATCCTCCAGAAGGTTCTCCACGTCGTGCGCGACAACGCCGGCACCAGCGCCTGGGTGCCCGCTCGGCACGGCCTCTCCTGAGAAAGCTGACTCCGAACCGACACCGACTGCGACTACGACCGCTGACTCGGACCGTAGATTAGCTAACAGGCGCGCCACAGTATTTGCCCACCCCCCCCCCTCCTCGGCACCTTGTTCGTGTCTCCTCGCGACGCGATGCGCCTTATGCATTCGTTCGTGTCGGACGGGACGCGCGATTGTGATGGGCCCCCACCCACGAACCGTACACACGCGGCGTCGTCATATCTGCGCGCTAATTACACCCCCCCTCGAAATCGTACTGCGTCCTCGCTACCCACCGACACGTCTACTTACTCGCGATTGTTACTGTAGAGAGCAGAGAAGCGTCTGCGTGCGTGCGTGTGTTAGACTCGCTTTGCGCATGTTCATACGCGCGCGCGCGTCGGTTGTGACCAAACGTTCAAAATTGACGGTTTTCCTTCCCCCCGTCTTCTCGCGGCCTCCCCCCACCCTTACTTCGCTTTCTCTACACTGCTCTGTGCTAGAAGCGGCTACACACAGTTCTACTGCTACTACTGCTACCGTACTATGTCCCTGCTCCCTTTTTCTCTTCGCAGCCACGTTCGCCAGTGCGCATGCATCCTCGCCATGTTATTCTCGCGAAAGAATTTTTGTGTCGCGCACAACAAGAGGTTCGTCAGGGAGAGAAGGGGTGGGAGTGACAGGCTTCAATTCAACGATGGTTGCATTCGCGCTGTCGAAGTATCGCGTTCCGTACAGTACATCCTAGACTACTACAGTACTTTTACCGTATGTCATTGCGGGGAAGGCAAAGCGGCAGGAGATATCAGCTCACTGCTTGTAGAGCTCGGCACGGCAACCGTTTTGGGGCATCTGCCACTGAAGAGGCGTCGAAAAGGCACCTCAATGGGAACCAGGGGGGGGTGCCACTCCGCGCTTTTATAATGGGCGCGCGTGTTCAGTTTTTGCGCACTCGCCGCCACTCGCCAACGCGCCGGCGGATTTGCATCAAAATTGGTGGCTAAGTAGGAAATTTCACGGGCTACAAGATGGCGTTAACAGTTTCTAGCCGCTTTTGGAATTTTCGCGAGAACAGTCGCATTCTTCTGTCGCGGTGTAAAAAACGCGCTTTACAGTAAATTTATGCCCAGCGTAAAAGTTTTTATTAAAGGCCAAATTTAAAAATCTAAAAGACTAGGATTACGGGTATTGCCCTGAAGTTAATTTCATCCCATTATAGCTCCGCTCCAGCACGCACCCAGATGGCAGGCCAGAGCGAAAACTGAAAATCCACTTTTCGCGCCATTTGGTACCAAAACTTTAAACGTCCATTTCTAATCAAAAAATAGTTCAAATTAAAACAAATATGGGCTATGTATAACCGCCTCGACGTCCTCTTTCGAATGCCGCATAGCGCGCCGCGCTCCGACCTACGGTTCAACCGCACGGCGCCTGTAAGCGGTCTCGGGTGCCAAAATCGGTCAAAAATACAAATCTTCTGAGTTCAGGTTCTCAGCGCTGGGGAGGAGATTCGAAAATCCGCTCGACAAAAAGTTTTCTACCTACCTCGACTACGAACCACGAAAATCTCATCGCTGGGCGATAAGCATGCAGACCTGGCTAGTCCAAAAGGTGTGTTTTTGTCCATTTTCCATTGTAATTGCAATCTTTTAAGTCTATTTTCTCACGCGTTTGTTAATTATATCCAAAACGTTTGTGCAATTTAGATTCGCCTCATCATGCTGAACAACCGGACGTGCGATTCGACCAGGTTTGCAAACTTTTTATTTTTTATAGTTATTCCAACTTCCAGAATTGGGGTGCTCAAACCTCAAGAAAATAAAAAGTTTGCAAACCTGGTCGAATCGCTCGTCCGGTTGTTCAGCATGATGAGGCGAATCTAAATTGCACAACCATTTTGGATATAATTAACAAACGCGTGAGAAAATAGACTTAAAAGATTGCAATTACAATGGAAAATGGACAAAAACACACCTTTTGGACTAGCCAGGTCTGCATGCTTATCGCCCAGCGATGAGATTTTCGTGGTTCGTAGTCGAGGTAGGTAGAAAACTTTTTGTCGAGCGGATTTTCGAATCTCCTCCCCAGCGCTGAGAACCTGAACTCAGAAGATTTGTATTTTTGACCGATTTTGGCACCCGAGACCGCTTACAGGCGCCGTGCGGTTGAACCGTAGGTCGGAGCGCGGCGCGCTATGCGGCATTCGAAAGAGGACGTCGAGGCGGTTATACATAGCCCATATTTGTTTTAATTTGAACTATTTTTTGATTAGAAATGGACGTTTAAAGTTTTGGTACCAAATGGCGCGAAAAGTGGATTTTCAGTTTTCGCTCTGGCCTGCCATCTGGGTGCGTGCTGGAGCGGAGCTATAATGGGATGAAATTAACTTCAGGGCAATACCCGTAATCCTAGTCTTTTAGATTTTTAAATTTGGCCTTTAATAAAAACTTTTACGCTGGGCATAAATTTACTGTAAAGCGCGTTTTTTACACCGCGACAGAAGAATGCGACTGTTCTCGCGAAAATTCCAAAAGCGGCTAGAAACTGTTAACGCCATCTTGTAGCCCGTGAAATTTCCTACTTAGCCACCAATTTTGATGCAAATCCGCCGGCGCGTTGGCGAGTGGCGGCGAGTGCGCAAAAACTGAACACGAAAAACGGCGGAGTGGCACCCCCCCCCCCCCCCCTGATGGGAACTGACGCCCACTCGGATAAGTCGTCAGTGTCGAGCCCAAGCGACAATCGACAACGTCTAGCTCAAAGTGCGTGTCTCGAGATATCGATTGAAGAGTTGTGGAAAAAAGGCGATTGCAGTGCTGGGATTCGAACCCAGGTCTCAGGGATTCCGGTCCTGGATGCTAACCGCTACACCACACTCGCACGCCTCCTATTCCACAAATCACGCATGATAAGCCAGGAGAAACGGCGGAGCCGGCATTGCCTGGCGTCAAACACCGCCCACCTGGATGTAACAATTGAAGAGTTGTGGAAAAAAGGCGATTGCAGTGCTGGGATTCGAACCCAGGTCTCAGGGATTCCGGTCCTGGATGTCCGCTGCGACACAAGCCTCACGTGTTCGGAGCAAGATCAAGTGCGAATTTTCGCTCTAAAGCAGCACGAAGATCGCGGCAAATCTCTGACGTCATCAGCTGAGAAGTGAGAAACTATTCGTCTACGCAGAAATGAAACCCAACGCGAATGGCCAAGGTCTACGGCGCTCAAAAATGACCCGCCACTGGCAGGCCAGAATTGTGCTTTGGCAGGAAGTGTACAAGATGTCTAATCGCCACTTCAGCTGGTACGAAAAACCTCACCGACTCTGCCTCATTCTTCGACGGGCGTTCCACCCAGTAAGAGTGAGGAACGCGCCGACGTTCTGCAGCAGCCTGTCCGAGAACGGCTTCGGCTGCACCACCAGATCGTCGTCTGACCGAGTCGCGACTCACGAGTATTCGTGAATGCGATCCCGTTTTTGGCTACGACAAGAGCAAGCGACAAAAGCTTTGGGCAAATTCCAAACCAAGTCCAAGAAGCTCAACCGCTGATGCAACGCAGACTCGGTAAAAACCCTCGTAATGATTGACCAAAAATGACTACATTTTGACTGCAAACTTGCTTTGCCAACAAAACTGCTGAGGTTGAAATTACCTCTCTGTGCCACCTCTCAGGGTTGCACAATTTAAAAAAAAATAAAAACAGTTTTTTTTTTCATTCAAAAAATGAAATTTATTGCAACGCAGACAGAACAGGACAGCAGACACACTGTTCTGCTATCGAAGACCCATTCTACAGAGAAGCCTGAACCCGATGTCATAACAACACGTTCGGCAAGCTTAACCAGCACTTCAATCCTTCTACCAATGTCAACAACTCTCCACAAAGATTCTATGAACACAAAGTTCCACAATGCACTGACGACTGTGCCTTCAAAACAATTGTCAACAACGACTGAGGCCGAGCTGCAGAGCGAGCGAGCGGCAACTTTGATTGTCACAACAACACTTGGAACGTCAGCTATCCCAATCCAAGAGCTGAGTAGTGCAACCCCAGAGGAAGAAGTGTGCGTCTGCCCCCAAGGGTTCTCAGCGATCTCCGCCAACTCCTGCGTCAGCGAGGTCCAGGAGCCGAGAGTTTTCCAAGAGGCGAGGCGGATCTGCGCTGAAATGAATGGCAGCCTACCTTGGTTTGAGACCGCCGCTCAATGGGACCACTTCAAAAACTACTTGTGAGTGTTCTGCGCTGTCTCTTTCCTGCACAGTCGTCCTCCTCCTTCTCTGCTCACTAACACTCACTTTTCCTTTCTGTCAGTAAACCCCTAAATTAGTCTCTGTTGGGAGCTACATGTAATTGTTTCGCTCGGGCAATGGAGCAGGGAGAGGGACAAATTTAACGGTGCTAGTTAAAGGAAGGGGGTTAATTGGCGCACTTTTGCAGTATAGACAGTAGGTGTATCTACTGTATGTATGTACGATAGGTTCTGTGGCGGCAGTTCTGCTGTCTGCACATCTACATTGAATGGATAGCATAATGACCTTGCCCAAGCAGTGCAAAGGATCATGCTGTAGATGGTGTCTCGTTACACAACTGTACGACGTGTATATTCTCTGTGTAGACGCACCTTGTACGTGAGACTCTCTAAATATTAGGGCCATGCCTGCAACAAGAATATCTATCCTGCCATGCCTGCCTTTCAGGGGAGGGGCTAATACGAAAAATACTCTAAAACACACCGAGTATTCGATGAAGACTGATTTCGATTTCAGGGCGAACATTGGCGTTCGTAGTGCCTGGCTCTGGATGACGCTGGATGAAAGAACAAGCGCGTACCAGTGGGGCAATAACAAAAAGTTCGCATTCAGCGACTGGACCCCTGGTCACCCGCTGGCGTCCACCGTCCAGTTCGAGCACTGCGGTTTCGCCTCACAGCAGAAGGGGTACTCGTGGGTCACTTTGAGTAACAATCGAGAGTAAGTAGAAGTGTCGGGAGAGAGAGCGAGGGCGAACATCGACCGGTTGCATAATTAGCGCCCGCTTATGACACCGTGTGCGGCAGTCGGCAGTAGCCCCATGCCAGAGGGGGGGGGGGGAGGGGGCTGGTGCGAACACGCGAGACACGTGGCACGCGCGCGCCTGATAGTAGTTAATGTAGGGGCAGAGTCGGTTGTCGTATTCGTAGTCGGTGTCGGTTTGAATTCGGAGTCAGTCAGGCCGGGCGGGCACCCAGGCGCTGGTGCCCGCGTTATCGCGCACGACTTGCAGAACTTTCTGGAGAATGTCCTGGGGCGTGCTGCCCTGCACCATCGCTGCAAGCGCGAGAGACGACACCGCTGCGACGCGACACCACCCCTTCCATCAAGCAGCAGAGCGCAGACCAAAGGACGAACCGGTGAAGTACTCGGTGAACTCTTGCTCCATGGTGCAGGCCCGCGCGTACGCGCTCTGCACCTCGCGTCGATTCCGCTCTCTGTGCAACGCAGGGCACCGTAGGACAAACGCAAAACACGCACGCACGCACGCACTGGAACTGTTGCGGTCCGTATGGCTTGATGTAGACGGCTATAGGGTAGAGGTTGTGGTTCTGGAGACGGCGGATTGCGTTGGCGCTCACGTCGAGAACGCAGTGCTTACTCTGAATGGGGGGGGGGCGGCGGCGCTGGGGCGGAACGTACCGCATGTGGCGCCATCATGTATTCACCTGCTGCACGACTTCTCGCACGGACTGGATGTTGGTGCCGTAAAGGTTGCCGTTGTACATGCCCGCCTCGATGAACTGATGGTTATGGATGTCGGCCTCCATCTCCTCGCGACTCACGAAGTAGTAGTCGCGGCCGTGCTGCTCGTTGGGCCGCGGGGGTCGCGACGTGTCTGCGCCGACGCGTCGGCGGTCGACGC
Organism: Paralinhomoeus sp. GSCO2_6; assembly: GCA_030248085.1. NCBI lineage: Eukaryota > Metazoa > Nematoda > Chromadorea > Monhysterida > Linhomoeidae > Paralinhomoeus > Paralinhomoeus sp. GSCO2_6. Next base: position 8,802 of record JASAMY010001556.1, on the reverse strand, counting down.
ATGCGCCCAGAGAAGAAGGCGAACTCACGAGGCACGCAGCTGCCAAAGCGCTCGGGACTGTTGGAGACGAGGTCGCTGTTGATCTGATCCTTGAGGAGACCCAGCACCACGATCGGCCGCGGATACGGCACTGAGAATTCCACGTCCACGACGGCGACGACGGCTCTAGCGGAACTTTCACAAAGCGTAGACAATCGACTCACGAGACACTCGCTCCACGGCCTCGTAAGAGTGGATGTGCTCTTCGCTGGAGGCGGATCCGAATGTTGTTTTTTTTTTTTTTTGTCATGCATGCAGTAAGTTAGAAGAGGGAGGAATTTTTGTTATATATGTGTATGTAAGTAAAATAGATTTATTTATAATGGGTCATAGGGGAGGGGAGAGAAGTGGCGCGATAGAGTCAGAGTGTAAGAGGGGGGTGGAGGGGATTGGGGGAGGGGCGTTCCACTAGGAGAAGTCCAATGTCGCGATCGACTTCGATACCCAGTCCTCGCGCTCCACTCTGCAGGTGCGCAACTTATCGCTTCTAAGCTCGCTATCTATACTCTATCGCGTGTAGTCTGTAGTGTTTTCGAAGCTGGGGCTGTGGAGGGCTGCTATATGGGTCAAGTGGTGTGTGACTCGTGTGCTCGGTGGTGTGTATTCTAGGTATGTGGTTCTATTTGGTGGTGGGGGTGGGGCGGGAGAGGTGGTGGGGCGTGGCTAAGGGTTGTGCGGAGTAGCTGAGCGTGTTGAGAGGTAATTGAATGTGTTAAGAAAAATCTTCTAATGGGTATAGATAGGGAGATGTCGCGATAGTAGTGTAGGGTGTGGGGGTGAGGATAGAGGGAAGTAGGTGGATCGAAAAGTCCGTTGAGAGACCATATACTGGTCAGAGTGTGCCAGCGCCAAATTGTTAGAAAACTAGGAGAGAGAGAGTGTGAGAGGCACACACACACATGGAATGGTCGAGAGAGAGGAGAAGAAATGATGGAGATGGTAGCGAGTGAGTGTGCAACGCCTTCTGTGTGAACACCACTGCACACAAGCTCACACCCATAGCACCCACACAGAGACGCTTCTCACTGACACACACTGTGGCATATGTACTGGCACACGACTTGCGCTTTTCACAAGGGGCGAGCCGCGAAGGGCAAAAGAGGCGAAAAGGGGCGGGGGAGGCGTGCAGCGCCGAGCCCGCTAGCGTCGCGAGCCGCGAAGCGGCGAGCGACCTAGCGCGTGAGCGCGCGCCAAAGGCGCGCGCGATCGCGCGACTAATTATCGATGTTATGTTTGTATGTGTGTGGGTGCATGGATCTTGGAGGAGGGATGGTGGGAGGGTGGTATATGTGTGTGGAATAGTGGTAGGGGGAGGAAGACGGGGCCTATGCTCTAATCGCTCGAAGAAGCCTATGGTTTCTATGTGGGGGCGAGCAGGGCTGACCTTTGGAAGGAGGGCTGGGGGAGGGGGGGAGGGTGGGATGTGGGTAGAGGGGTAGGGGGGGGGGGGGGAGGGTGGGGAGCTGTAGTTGATAGAAGAGATGGGGGGGTTATTAGGGGGTGGTGGGCGGGGGGGGGGGCAAAGGGGGGGGGGGGAGGCCTGCCCGAGGGGAGTGTACGCGGCGAGTTTGAGACGTGCACCCCTCAAGACAAGAGAGAAATAAATTTTTGAAATGTGAATTTAAGTAACAAAAATCGACTTCTCAACACTGAGTCAATGGAGACTGGTGAGAACTGTGGCGCGATAGTTCCAGTGGTAGAGGGTGTGTACGGATTAGTGCAGGACGATCGATTGGCAAAGTAAGGTCGTGATCGATTCAAACAGTTGTAGTATGTATGGTCAGAGTGCGCAGCGAAATGTAGAAAAAGTGAGCGGGATCGAGGAAAAAAAATACTAAGGGTGTGTACGGACTTAGTGCAGGACCGATCGATTTGGCAAAGGTCAAGGTCGTGATCGACTTCAACACCCAGTTTGTTGAAGACATGTACGCGGTCAGAGAGGGCAGCAATGTGAAATCTCAAACAGTCGAAGAGGCAGAGACTCTGAGGCACGCACACAAAAAAAAAAAGGGAAGGGTGGGAAGAGCAAGAAGAAGAGATGAAGATGGTCAGAGACTTACTGCCCAACAGCTTCTGTGTGAAGACCACTCGCACAAAAGCTCAACCCAGACCACAAGAGAGCCACGAAAACTGTGGCATAGTACTAGCAGAAAAGAGAGCTTTCACTGAAAACTGTGGCATAGTATGGCAAGATGCGCTACTAGGGGCGAGCCGCGAAGCGGCGAGCCAAAGGAGGCGAGGCGCGCAGCGCCGAGCCCGTGCAACGAGTCCTTTTCCACACTGGAAGAGCGAGCGGCGAGCTGGAGGTGAGGCGCGCAGCGCCGAGCCGCTAGCGTGCGAGCGCGAAGCGGCGAGCGATAGCGCGTGCGACCGCGCGTGGAGAGCGCTTTCTAGGGGCGAGCGCGAAAGCGGCGAGCTAAGGAGGCGAGGGCGCGCAGCGCCGAGCCGCTAGCGTGCGAGCCGCGAAGCGGCGAGCGAAGCGCGTGAGCGCGCGCCGAAGGCGCGCGCGAGCGCGCTAGTCTTATGCTAAAGCGGTGTGTTTATGTGGGGGGGGGTGCACACGCGCAAGAAGAGGGGGGGGGGGGGGGGGGGGGGCTTATGGGTCATTGTGATTGTCCCTCCAGCTGACGTGTGCATTTGTACTCGGTGGCCCTGCTGGGGAGCGGTGGGTGGGGTGGAGGGGTGCTTATGGGTATTGTGATTGTTCAGTGAGTGCTGTATGGCGGGTGTTACGTTCCCTATGAAAATATATGCATTGTTTCTCATTTCTACTGTGGCTGAGTGGGGGGGGGTGGTGTGAGTGGGGGCGAGGCGGAGTTTAGATGAGTAGAGAGAGAGAATATTTTTGAATGTGATTTAGAAAAATGATTTATGAGTAGTGAGTATGGGAGAATGTGAAGGATAGTGTGTAAGGTGAGGATAGTGGAAAGATGTTGGGAGTGGTGTGATGATTAGAGTGTGAAGATGTATGGTAGAGTGCGAGGAATGTTAGAAAGTGAGGGGATTGAGGAGAAAAATAGATGGTGAGAGATAGAGAAGAGATAGGTAGGATTAGGTTTGGGTGCACTCCTGGAGGGGGCAAAGGGGGGCGCGTGGCGGGTGGTGTAAGGAGTAGAGGGAGAGAGAGAAAAGAAGTGATTTGCATCGCATAATCGCGCGGGTGGTGTAGGAGTTAGAGGCGAGAGAGAGAATAAGATGGTTTGTAAAATTGAGTGAGGAGATGGAGAGTGAGCGATAGTGTGTGGGTGTGCGGATGGGGAGATGGGGAGTGGTGTGAGAAGGTCGTGGACGTAGGAGAGTGGAGGAAGTAGAGGAGGGGAGAGGGAAAATAGCGGTGAGAGTAGAAGAGTAGGTAGGATAGGGTGGGAGAAGAGGGGCTTCTCACACGTCTGGCACACACTAGGAGAGAGGCGCGAAGCGGTCGGGTGTGCCGGAGTGGTGCCGACGAGGCGAGGGCGGACGAAGGTCGGAAGACGTGGGAGTGCGGCGCGAGAAGGAGCGGGGACGAGGGAGCAGGGAGAGGAGAGAGGAGGGGCCCGGGACGAGAGAAAGAGGAGAGGGCTGTACTGACTGGCACACGACTTGCGCTTTTCACTAGGGGCGAGCCGCGAAGCGGCGAGCCCAAAGGAGGCGAGGCGCGCAGCGCCGAGCCCGCTAGCGTCGCGAGCCGCGAAGCGGCGAGCGACCTAGCGTGTGAGCGCGCGCGAAGGCGCGCGCGAGCGCGCTAGTGGTGAGAGAAAGCTTTAAGTAGGTGGCTGGCGCACCGTTTCTTGCCGGGAATGACGCCGTAGCCCTCCTCGCGTCCGTCGACGAGCAGCTTGCTGGCCGTCCACCACTCGTCGTCCGAGGCGTTCGTCACGTTGAGGATGTCGCCGAACTGGAAGGGCAGGCCTCGACTGGGCAGGCCCGCGTCCGTCGCCGGGTCCCAGTTGAACAGCGCCCTGCAGCCCCCAGAAGGCATTTTCGGGTATCAACCGACACCCTCTGCCGTCAGCCTGCTGCAGCGCACCTGACGGTCATCTGTCGACGCGGCATTGGGGGCATGGGCTGGCCCATCTCCTGGGCATTCGCTGTCGAGCGCATCTGGTCGAGTTTCTTCTCGAAGCGGTCAAAGTCCTCGGGCCGGTACTGGAGCACGAGCGTCACGTGCTGACCGGCGCTCTTCAGCGCCCCCGCCGCCTCCGCGTGCGTCGCGCCGCGCAAGTCGATGCCGTTCACCTGCGAGCAACCAGGCCACATACGAGGTGGAGGTGGGTAGATGTTGGCGCGTGGAGCAAATTCGTCAAGATAGGGTCTAAGTAGCGTTCTTCCACGCTATAATAATAAAAAACCGGAGATCTCCCATTATTACAGAGACAGGTTGAACACTTTGGAAAATCTCGGGGGGGGGGGGGGTGACTTCCGACTGGGGGAGTGGCCCCAACCTCTCCCCCTCCTCCAGTTACTACAGGAATGGTTGGGTGACTGCCAACCTTGAGTAGCTGGTCGCCCCTGAAGACGGCTCCGCTGATGTCGGCAGCGCCGCCAGCGGTGACGTAGGAGATGTAGATCGGTTCGCCGTCCTCGCCACCGACGATGTTGAAACCAAGACCAGCCGGGCCCTTCGTCAGACTGACTTGGCGAACAGACCTAGACCAGAAGGATCCCATTCCAACCAAACACGATACAATCCGCCACGGCTGCTTCTGCCGCTGCCAACGGACACGGGAAAAGCTCACGCGTGTGTGTCTGTCCGTCGGTTCTGTGCATGTCTCGGCTCGGTATTCGAGCGAGCCGCCGCGCGCGCGCATTCGCCTATGTACGCGCGTAAGGCGGCAGTTGCTCAGCCGGTGTCGTATATACATGTGTCGGTTATATACATGTGTCGGCCGACACATTCATATAGACAACTGATGTATATACGTATACGTATCTATATGTGTCGGTCTATATACATCTGCAGTGCGAGTCAAATTCTCCTGTCATAACTTATGCTGAAACTTGCGTCAGATAATGCCAAGCAACAGACACAATAAACAGACGGTCAACAGCGAATCATCGGCTCAAAGTGGGTGCCACTGCTTTTGTCCAAGTATAACATTTAGTTGGGGGTGACCTTACCTAATTAATGCTACTGCCTAATTAATTAATGATGAACAATAAAAAAGACCTTGCCTAATTAACGCCAATTAATGTAAGTGTATACAGATGTAAGTGCACTGGCGGATCCAGGATTTTCTGACAGGGGGGGGGGGCGAAGCTCAAAATTTTTTTCGGCTTAAATTTCAATTGGAGAGCTATATTTCGCGCGTTTGGCGCCGGAGCCCACTTTTCGCATATTTTTCAACACTTACAACAGGCAGTGACGCTACAAAACACACATTTTGCATTTTTGCGGTTCTTTAGGTTGTTTTTAGTAGAATACGTGAGACATTTTGTTCAAATTTTTCGAAATCGCGCCGCAGGCGAAAATTTTCAATGTTAACTGCCTCATTCCTTAGAATTTCAAGGAATTTAGCATGAGTTGTGGCCAAAAAGTATGAACGAAAGCGCGCGCCGCAGGCGAAAATTTTGGTTTTCCAACCTACATCTGAGCATTATGTTATTGGGCGAAACAGTCACATTAGGTCAGCTTGCATCCCTTGCCACCTTTTCGTGCCTTACGTGCATCTCTACTTTGGATGGGCGAGCTGAACCAAAATATAGAGTCAAAACCTTAGTCCAAACGCAGTCGTCCATACACTACAGCGCCGCAGACAAACATTTTCCGGTTATGAGTGTGTAAATCCATGGGAAATTGGCAAATATTAGTCCGATTCGTCCCTCTTCCCTCTCGTCTGGGCCCCTTCTGCCCCCTTTGCCTGCTCCCGCGACGTTCTCTGCCCCCAACGACTGCCCTCAGCCCCTTCGCTGCCCGCAGCGCCTGCCCCCGCTGCCCCCCTATGCCGACCACGACAGGTGGGGGCACGCCCCCCCCGCCCCCCCGTTGGATCCGCTAGTGTGTAAGTGTAATACTTTGGCACTCTGTTGCTCAGCTGCGCGGTGCGCGCGTCGTCTGTCTTTGTTGAGCGTCTCTGTTCCGTCGCGCTCAAATGCAACTGCATAACTGAAATGGGTTTAATGCCGAGCAAGAAAACCTAACGACCTGTGACTCGGCTGCCTTCTGTTCCACGTTCACCTCACCTTATCGCGTCACAGATCTTGCGTCGCTCAGTAGGTGCAGCTTGTGTAGCTACGCTAGCGAGCTACCTTACCTACGTAGCCTTGTGTAAGTCAACTGCTACGAAGCGACCGTGTAACGTAGGGGGGAAGGGGAGAGGTTGGCAAACCAGTGTAGGTACATAGATTAGTCTTGTGGCCCCTTTGACGCAGTCGGTTAGATGACAATCTGTGGCCATTCTGTCCTTGTGGATCGCAGGAAGTTTAGAACTGGGTCACACATGTATATAGAACCGACACATGTACATACGTATACGTATCTAGATCAGTTGACTATATAGATGTGTCGGCCGACACATGTATATAGCCGACACAATCGATTCAATTAGTCAAAGGCCATTTCTACGGCAGGGCACCAACCTGGTGAAAGTGGCAAGGGGTCCCATCTGGCTGTCGATGTCTTATGCGCCCACTAATCGCCTAGCATCCGTGCACACGTGGACAACAACACTCCGAGTCAATTCGATTGGAACCCAAAATGGAAATAGCGCGACTGCCAAAAGTTGTGCGAGGCGCGGCGCGGCGTTACGTTGACGTCGATGATTCGTCTGGCCGCGCGCCGAATCAGCAAGCGCCTTAGCGACTGCTTGGGAACTGCGCGCACGCGATATGCAGTTACACTGAACGAGAGCGCGCTTTCCCAATTTCAATGCGCTTCCTTTGTCAACTCGACACGCGCGCCCTTTCCTCATGCGTTCATTTCCACGGCCAACCTGGTGATGGTCGACGTGGCCAGGGGTCCCATCTGGTTGGCGATGTCCTCGAGTGGGGCGAGAGGCACGGGCGTGCGTGGCTGGCTCACGCCGCCGGCGCCCGCACCGTACTGCACCGGTGTGGTGGGCGCGTCCATGGGGAAGGCGTCCGGCCGAGGGTTGCGCACGTAGACGAGCACGCACTTGTCGTCCGGGCGGGCCGCCTTCAGCACCGCCACCGCCTGCTCGTGCGTCACGTTCACCAGACTGTAGTTGCCCACCTGGAATGCAGAACCCATCAATGGCCCATACAGCATAGCCATCTCCATGACGTCTTTCGGTCTACAGACACCGGCCACGAGTGCCGCCACAGCACGAGAAAGTCCATTGATAGGGGAATACACGTTCCGCTTATTGGATCCATGGAGAATTGCATGCAGGCAGAGGCAGCGGGAACTCACCGCGAGCAGTTTGTCGCCCACTTGCAGGTTGCCGTCCGCCTCGGCGGCGCCTCCGGGAATAATCTTGGTGACGTAGATGCCGGTGTCGCCGGGAATGTGCTCGTTGTTGACGCCGCCCGCGATGCTGAAGCCGAGACCGGTGGGGCCCTTGTGCAGCTCCTTGCGCTGTACAGGCTGCCCGCCGAACTCCACCGGCGTCTTGGGTCGCAGCTCGGGCAGGACGCGGACACCGCCGAAAGGCTGCTCCGCCGCAGCTGGGGGCTGGTACTGCTGCGGCTGGGGCTGAGCGGCCGGCGGCTGGCCGTAGTCGGGCCTCACGGGCGGCGGCACGGCGGCGTTCTGCTGCTCGTAAACCACCGGCCTGGTGGACGCCGGCTCCGTCTGGGGAGGCACCTCGTAGTAGGGCAGCGTCTAGCGACTGCTTGGGAACTGCGCGCACGCGAGATGCAGTTACACTGAACGAGAGCGCGCTTTCCCAATTTCAATGCGCTTCCTTTGTCAACTCGACACGCGCGCCCTTTCCTCATGCGTTCATTTCCACGGCCAACCTGGTGATGGTCGACGTGGCCAGGGGTCCCATCTGGTTGGCGATGTCCTCGAGTGGGGCGAGAGGCACGGGCGTGCGTGGCTGGCTCACGCCGCCGGCGCCCGCACCGTACTGCACCGGTGTGGTGGGCGCGTCCATGGGGAAGGCGTCCGGCCGAGGGTTGCGCACGTAGACGAGCACGCACTTGTCGTCCGGGCGGGCCGCCTTCAGCACCGCCACCGCCTGCTCGTGCGTCACGTTCACCAGACTGTAGTTGCCCACCTGGAATGCAGAACCCATCAATGGCCCATACAGCATAGCCATCTCCATGACGTCTTTCGGTCTACAGACACCGGCCACGAGTGCCGCCACAGCACGAGAAAGTCCATTGATAGGGGAATACACGTTCCGCTTATTGGATCCATGGAGAATTGCATGCAGGCAGAGGCAGCGGGAACTCACCGCGAGCAGTTTGTCGCCCACTTGCAGGTTGCCGTCCGCCTCGGCGGCGCCTCCGGGAATAATCTTGGTGACGTAGATGCCGGTGTCGCCGGGAATGTGCTCGTTGTTGACGCCGCCCGCGATGCTGAAGCCGAGACCGGTGGGGCCCTTGTGCAGCTCCTTGCGCTGTACAGGCTGCCCGCCGAACTCCACCGGCGTCTTGGGTCGCAGCTCGGGCAGGACGCGGACACCGCCGAAAGGCTGCTCCGCCGCAGCTGGGGGCTGGTACTGCTGCGGCTGGGGCTGAGGGGCCGGCGGCTGGCCGTAGTCGGGCCTCACGGGCGGCGGCACGGCGGCGTTCTGCTGCTCGTATACCACCGGCCTGGTGGGCGCCGGCTCCGTCTGGGGAGGCACCTCGTAGTCAGGGCAGCGTCGGCGCCGCCAA
>JASAMY010003818.1:0-16124 GCA_030248085.1 Paralinhomoeus sp. GSCO2_6 | reverse complement strand
CTCTACAAACATGACTGTGTCACTCACACTTCTGGGTGTGGAGGTGTTGTGTTCAGGAAGCCAGTGTCTGGAACAGGCGCACTGGAGAGCTTCGACGAGCCGGCTGCTAATTCGCTTTAGCCGAGGCGTAGAGAAAGCCTCTAGGCAGCTGCTCAAACCGCGCGGCTGGAAGTGAGCTCCGCCTCGTTTCGTCAAGTTGCCATAGAGCCCAACGCAGCGCGGTACAATGGATAGAGCGAGCGGACCGCATAGGCACCTACCGGCCAAAGCCAGTTGTTTGGACGGCGCTCTCCGCTAATGCCCTTGAATGAATAACGCCTGGAGCGTCGCATGCATGCGCATATAGGTGCGTGGAACAGAACATGTCCATGCTGACAATGAATGCATGTCGGATGTACAAAGCCACGAACATGCATGCCTGTGCTGTGAGCTGTGCCGACTCTCTGCACAGGTGGTGTGACTTACCCACAAGCAGACAAAGAATTCGTGTGTGTGGAGCGCGCGCGCGTGCGTGTGTATATCAGTGGCGAGGATATTTCTAAATACTTTCATGAGCAGCGCAGCATGTCCAGTTTATCGTTCAAGAAATACAGCGAGCTTTATGCACCGTTATGCAAGATCTTTCACCGAAACAACCGGTGCTTATTGGGTGACGCTCAAATTGGTCGGCATCAATTGACGCCGCACAAACGCACCGCATTTTGTGGAATTTTTAACATTCGCGATATATTTCGCAGAAATAATTAGCGAAATTCTAAAAAAAAATGACCGATGAAAAAAAGCGAGTCCTTCCCCTCGCCGGCACCACTGGACGCTTTGTCGTCGGACGCCATCGAGCTGAGGTTCTCTTGGTTTTCTTTATTTTTTTTTCTTGCGATTTTGCGCAATTTTCCGCCCTCTTCCCAGAGTGGCTCCAAATCGTTTGAGCTTCCCCAAGTCTCCATCGCTGCGCGAAGAAGAACCGTCGGTCCAAAACATGGAATTGGCGGCGCTGCTGACAAGCTTAGGGGTCATTTCCGACAAATTCGTCAGTTCTATCGGAGAGGCGGCAAAAATTCTAGCGGTGAACATTGCCCCCGGGCGATTAATAGAGTGATTTCACAGGAAGGAGCCGCTTCCGACAGACTACCGGAGGGCGTCTGGGAGTGCAGCTACATTCTTGACATGACCGGAGAGGAGGCGTGAGCGGTTTTGGCGATTTCGTCAATTATGCATTATTTGCCACAGCGAAAACTATGGAAAAAAAGCGGGCTAAGCACATACCTGTAACTGGGGGGGGTATCGCTCCCCACTACTTTTCCAATAGCCCCCCATCATAATTCTTTCCAAAGGATTTTCACCCTGTTAAGACGATCAAAGTGAGTGGATGTTGGTGCTTCCAGTGCTTTTCAGTGTTATATGGTCATAAAATAGCTAAATAACACTGCTTAGACCCTATATGAATACTCATTTTTTTTACCAAGAAGTACCAATATAAGTAAAAAGGTCTGCTAGAGCTCTGGTTCGGGTTCGGGAGGGTTCGAGCACTTTCTGGGGGGGGGTGGGTGGGGGAAAATCTGGAGGAGGATGGGGTCGAGGAAGGGAAAAATAGGCACTTTCTGGCCGATTTTTAGTCAAAAATAATTTCTGGGGGAGGGCGGGTTGGCTGGGGTCTCGCGCAAACCGGGCGGCGGGGGGGGGGGGGGGGTCGGGGCACAACCACCACCGGGTGCCAGGAACTCCCACCCCCCCAGTTCGAGGTATTGGGCTGGGGGGCACCAATTACCGAGAGGGGGGAGGGTGCACCTCCTAATATAATACCGGTCGGACGGAGAGAGCCTTCATGATAAGTCTACGTCTTGCTGATGCAGCCAACAAGACGTGGGCTTCGACGGCTATGGCAAGTGGAAGTCGCGGCGCGTACAACGTCATCTGTTCCGGGTCCTCACGCTCAACAACCAGCTGATAGGTGTCTTGCTTGTTGCTCTCTGGGTTTTAAGCCTGAATCATGGGCTGTCCTCCACCCCACCCCACTGCCGCGGTTTGCGCCCCCCCCCCCCCACACACACACCCTCTCTCTCTCTCTCTCTCACTCTCTCTCGCTCTCTCTCTCTCTCTCTCTCACTCTCTCTCTCTCTCTCTCTCTCTCTCTCTCTCTCTCTCTCTCTCTCTCTCTCTCTCTCTCTCTCTCTCTCTCTCTCTCTCTCTCTCTCACACACACACACACACACACACACACACACACACACACACACACACACACACACACACACACACACACACACACACACACACACACACAAGACACCCCAAAGTGTTGAAAACTATTTATAACTCCTGAGATGGAACAGAAATAACAATGCACTATAACCCCCCCCCCCCCCTTCCTCCTCTCAAATGCAAAAATCCTGGTCGCGAAGTGCGTGCTGTGGAAAGCATACATGTAACTGGGTGGGTGGGGGGGGGGGGTGCCATCCCCATCAGTCGGCCAGTTTAGCCCTCACAAATCCTTTCCCCGACAATTTTTCGGAAGTTTCCCAGCTTATCTACAACCATAAAAAGTAGTTTTTCCCCTTTTTCGGTGCTTTTTGACGCTAAAGCTAACTCTATTTATAGCCTATTTTTGACCGATTTTGACCAAAAAATGGCTATTTAGACACCATTCTGGTACATTTCCCCTTCTAACACCCCCTCCCCTCCAAATCTCCCCCGACCCCCCCCCCCCCCGAATGGCCTCAACCCCCCACTTCAGAACACCCAGCTCCATGTATGTTGGAAAGACAACAGTGACGCGCGCCCTGAATCGATTGGCAGAAATTATAACGTATAAATGTTTACCAAAATATTTACCGCAGTTTCGACAAAGAGTGCGTGGCAGGTCTGGGCAAGGCGGGTCGTCTGCCGCAGGCCAAGTGCCGGCTCGACTACGACTATGCGCTGTCGGAGGCGGACCTGGAGCACTCCCAGTACCCCGTGGACTTTGAGAAGCGCATCTTCAAGCTGACCAAGGCCGGCCGGACCAGGCCCTCCGCCGCCCTCCTCGCCTACAAATGGCACTGCGAGCCCTTTCACTTCCAGCTAGCTCCTCACGGCAACGCCTGGAAGAATCCCTCGCCTTACGTCAGGTGTGTGGAGGCTGGAGGAATGTCGTACCACACCCCTAGTATTTTTCACCCCAGAATTTTCCCACTGAACTTTCACCCTGTCTAAGACGATAAAAAGTGAGCAAATTTGGTGTTTTTCAGTGCTTGCAGTGTTATGTGACCAGAAAACAGCTAAATAAACCTGCTTAGGTCATATTGATGCCCATTTTTGACCAAAAAGTACCAGTATAACTGAAAAATGGCCAGCTACCCACCACTTTTTTGACAAATAATTCGGCCATTTACAACCCCCCCCCCCCTTTCCAGACCCGGTTACAGGTATGCTTGGGGGTGCATGTGTGGGGGGGGGGGGAGACGGGTTTTACACATTGCTGCGTCGGCGACCACCGAATGAAACGATAAATCTGAGTGTTTTCAGTTTGTCGAGCAGATGCGACCAAAATAACGCAGTTTAGACTCTTGACAAGAAAACTAGCTGTTTGTACTCCACTTTGGCGCACAATTGTCCCATTTTGGACATTTTCCCCCGCAATTTTTGGGGGTACACGGGGCCCCACCCGGTCGCCGCAGAACCATTTACCTGCCCCACCGTCAACATGACCGGGTTACAGGCATACCTGTAACTGGGGGGGTTGGGGGGGGTTCCTTCCCCCCACTTGCTGGTTTAAGACCCTACCCACACCCCCCCCCCCCCCAACCCTCCCCCCAGGTTGGTGCAAAACCCCACCCAACCCCCCCCCCCCCCCCAGACTTTTTGAAAACTTTCTACTACATACTATATTGCTAAATAAATGCACTTTGTACAGTGTTTTTGAGCAAGAATCGACCCAAAAGTGTCTAGTTTGCGTTATTTACAGTGTATTTCGGCTAAAAAGTGCCTATTTTCAGGCTTTTACAGTGTATTTTTGACTAAAAATAGACCAAAAATTGCCCATTTTTTTCTGCCCAGACCCCCCCCCCCTCCTCCAGATTTTCACCCCACCCCCACCCCCCCAGAAAGTGCCCGAACCCTCCCCCCCCCCCAGGTCCAATTCGCGGTTACGCCTATGGTTACAGGTATGGAAACCATGAGTTTCTCTGTAGTTGCCGAGCAACCCCCCCCCCCCCTTGAGGGTGATCCTACGGACTGTCTTCGACGAACAGAACGAGGCCCAGCGAGCAGGCGCGCGCGCGTCGTCAGCTGTCGGCGCGGCGCCGCGTCCCGCCGCCGCCTAAGAGGCCCGCATCCACTAGCCAATCGCCGTTCGACGACAATAACGACGACGCCGATTTTGAGCTGCACGACCACGAGGAGGAGGATCGATCGGGAGCTGAGCGTGAGAGACTTGCGACTTGCAGACAGCTACAACAATGTACATGTCGGCGTGTCGCGCTGGGTAAAACGCGCATGTAGTGCGCGTGCGTGTTATCGCACCCACCCAGCGAGCACGTTGGTTTGCAAAAAGCAGGACGACACTCGTTCCTTTCTGACGTGTCCGTGTCTGTGTCTATGATCGACTCCCGTGTGTGTGTGTGTGTGTGTGTGTGTGTGTGTGTGTGTGTGTGTGTGTGTGTGTGTGTGTGTGTGTGTGTGTGTGTGTGTGTGTGTGCGTGTGCGTGCGTGTGCGTGCGCGTGTGTGTGCGTGGCAGCGCAGCCCCCCAAACGCTCTGTCCACGTCCACCACAGACGCCGCTCACGGCGAGGCGGCGGCACTCGACTCCGAGACTTTGGCATTTGCCGATGACTTTGATCGCCGGATCACGAGCACCAGTCGATCGGATCAACCGGCCGCCCATCCGCCCAGTTCCGTTTACGAGCAGCAGTCGGCAGTGGACGCCGGACAGCTGAAGCTGCTGCTCGTGCAGGAAAAGCGCGACGCGCTGGCAGAGCGCCGGCAGCTGATCGTGGAGCACCGGGAAATGATCGCGGAGCAGCGAGCGCTGATCGCGCTCAAGTACCGCAAGCTCAAGCTCGAGTTGGCCGCTCTGGAGCATGCACACGCGTCGCGCACGCACGACGCACATGCGGACGGGGAGGGAGAGGATGACGGAGACCTGCTGATGCAAGAAGGCCCGCTCGGCGATGAGTAACGGGAGGAGACTTGTTGAAGTGATTCCTTCGCAATCTGATATGTGACTGACACTGATTGGACGCGGTGTACAGTGCATTGGTCAGCTCTACGTGCGTATATCTGCATGTACTGTGTTCATTGACGAGGCGCTATGAAGTCAAAATGTTCTAGAATGGCCGAACCCGTTTTCTGACGCTGATACACTGTGTGGCTTTAAGTTGGCACTGCTGGCTCTTTGCCAAAGAAAGACACGCTGGCCACGTTCTACTGACACTATGCATTATGCAACGCTGCAGTGTGTCGAGTCGACTCAGCGATGCGTCGCGTTCGACGGCGGTGCAATCTGGTGGGTCCCGCAGCGATGCCGACTCTGTCATGTCGTCACGTAGGAGGAGTGGGCACGCGGTTGCCTCCGTATTCGCCAAGGCGAGAATTCCCACTATTCTTTTTGCATTTTGATGCGTGCAGTTCCGGACCCTGTTGTACCGATGAACATCGCAGCTGAACGCTAAAATAAGAAGGAAACGGTCGAAATGCCGAGCTGCCAACGGAGCCTGTTGCTGCTGTGGCTCTGCCTTTCGATTTTGCCATTCCAACGTGCAGCAGGTTAGTTAGTGTAAGATCGGAAATAGTTTTTTTTTAGAAAAGGTTCAAACTGTTCACAAATATCACCGGGACTCCATGACGTCGTTGTCGTAGTCCTAACAGTAAGCTGAAGAATTATCGTCGACGACAGCCTCGACAGGTCAATAGGCGCAAAAGAGATGCGCGCTTTCCTGCAATAGTGCCTGCAACTTTAAATACCAGTAAGTTTCTCAAATATTTGTCCGGTTTCAGGGTCCACGTGTGCAGAGGGATTCGTGTATGCAGAACGATTCCACGCCTGCTATCTCGTTGTCAGCACTCCACAGACGTATGAGGCTGCCAAGTCTGATTGCAGAACGAGAGATGTCGGCAGCCTCCTGGCGTCCGTTCTTTCAGCAGAGGAGAACGAATTTGTCGCAAGTAAACCAACTAATGAGAATAATAATAATAATAATAATTATTATTATTATGATTATTATTTAATAATAATAATAATTCCGTAACTCCTCCAATAGTGCCCCCAGGGCACTATTCTTTCAACGGGGGGGGGGGGGGGGGTGTGGGGGGGGGTGGTTTGGTTTGGGGGGTTTGTTTGTGGTGTTTTTGGGGGTGGGGTGGGGGTGGTGGGAGTGGCTTCTAGCTTTCGCCCCGGCAAACTATTACTATTTCCGGGGGCACTATTGGAGGGAGGGGGCGGGGGCATACTTTCAACCTTGCCTTACCCAGGCGCTGGAAGGGGCACTATTGGAGGATTTACGGTACTAGCTAATAAAATATCTAACAATACGTCAACAACTGTCTAGCGACGATTTAGAATGAATGCCTTGCTAAAGACTCCGTATAAAGCTCTCGTAGGAAATCCTGGATTCTCTTTCTGCACCCTCTTTTCTCTCGGCACTTGTAGATGTCGTGGCCGCAACCGTTCCTGTCGGCCACTACTTCATTGGTTTGAAAGGACCGGACTTTGACGTCTGGCTTGACGGCTCGCCGTTGGTGGCTTATCAAAACTGGTCTGGAGCCATTCCCACAGAGGCGGAAGCAGCAGCCGTTGCTTCTTCGGGTGACGTGGCAGGAACTTGGACTGCGTGGAATAGAACCGCTGCGCTACCATACGTCTGCAAAAAATACGGTCGAGACATGTGCACTTCTCACTCAGCACGTGGAGTTGTGGTTTCGAGTTGTGTATCGTATTTTACAGTGTCACAACTCTGCCCCGATTCCTGGTCGTTTCATCCATCGAGCCGCTCGTGCTACCAAAGCCCCGCTAATCTCACCACATCTGGCGCTCTCAATTCTTCCTACTGTTCGAGCACTGAGGAATTGGCAAACCGTACCAATGTGGCGTCAATACATTCTGCAGAAGAAAACCGATATCTGACAGGTTGTTCTTGTGTATCGGGAAAGCTCGGAAGACGCTCTTTCTCTCACCTCAATGATTACCGGTATGCGGATGCCAACCCAAATTTAGAACTATACGCCAAAGAGAAGACCATCCTGCTAGCCATGGACTCTAGTAGTTGGCTCGACAACACAACGTTGGGCTACACCAATTTTGGTACAGTGTTGCGTGCGCAGTGAATTTTGCACTGTGCCAACGCCTAAGCGGCTTTTAGACACCGCTGAGCGCTGCTACGCGGCCAGCGCTGATGGCCCATGGCGAAGGTTGGACTGCAGTGAAGAGCACCCGATCGTTTGTCGGGGTGAGCGTGCGCTGTTGCGCTGCACCGTGGACCAGTGATTACGGTAGAACAACTGCAGCCACCCCGCACACGACAACGTCGGTTCCAAGAGTGGACTGCGCGGCATGGCTTGCCGAGGGTTTCGTTCACTCGGGCGTATACGCGATTACGTCCAGCGGAGACGGTGCAGAGACCGAAGTCTGGTGCGACCAGGTCACCAACGGTGGCGGCTGGACCGTTATCTCAAGGTGTGTCTCACATTCAATGCTACCCTAAGTGGCTGCTTGCACACCTGGGTTAAGGCGGTGGTTCCAAACCGCAAGGTGCAGAGTTTAATCTTCAGCGTGGTAAGACTGCAAAAAAAACAGTGGTAACCCCCTTGGGCGAGGGGCTAACGCAAAAGTGCAGTGTGCCCCCTGATCGAGACGATTGGTCTTGTAGAAGACAGAGGTAACCCAGGCGGTCCCCCTTTCGCCTGAGACCTGGGCCTCAAACCCTAAAAAATGTGGCTGTAAATTATGCAGACTATTAGAGAAACAACCAACAACCGTCGACGCCATCCAACGGGCTATAAAGCGTGACACAGCAGCGTTGAATTCGCAGGGTCGTGGACGGAACGACCAACTTCGACCGCGAGCTGTCCGACTACGTCGGTGGGTTCGGCAACGCGTACGGCGATTACTGGCTGGGCCTGGAAGCGGCGCACAACATCTCGACGAGTAGAAGTCACGAACTGCGCGTTGTGCTCACCAACTGCGAGGGAGAGACGCGATTCGTGCAGTACAACACGGCCCAGGTGCGGCAAATCGTTCTGTAATACTGTGCACTTCATAATTAGCGCTCACGCCCCACAAGTTGCCCCTGTCTCGCCACTTTACACACCGCCGGCCAAAACCGTACGCTGGGTTACGGGAAACGGTGCCCTGCAGTATGCAAAATTTAAAAGCGTTTGCAGATTCTCGACTCGGCAAGTGGCTACCGGCTGTCCTTAGGCCCTCAGTATTGGGGCTCTGTCAGGGATGCACTGTTGGACGTGGGTACCAACGCTGGCAGCCCGTTGTTGTTTACTGCAGCGGACACGTACAGTTCGGCGGAGTTCAATGGCAGCTGCAGCGAGACTCCTGAGAGTCAGAGCTTGTGAGAACAATCAACATGTACATATTAGAAAGGAAGCTAAGATTCGTAGTTGTATAGTGGCTGGTTGTTGTTGTTGGGTTGTTGCATTAGGGGCAACGCTACCTAGGTATGTAGGAGGCCGTCAGTGCATTGCAGTAGCCCATGTAGCATTCCCATCTTCATGACGCCTTTCCGTCTAGAGCCGTGCAATTATGTAGCCAAATACATTTGGAAGAACGACATCTGTAATCTAGGGTAGCGACAACACGAGAAAATCTATTGAGAAGGAAGTCCTCGATGTAGTGGATCTTTCAAGAATCGAACCCAGAATCGCAAGAAGCCCATTCTCTACCACTAGCCTAGGCACTAGGTCATACGCTGCCCTTCAGTGGCTGGTGGAGACCAAGCTGTTCAAGGGCCAGACTGACTGGGGAGTTTCTACGGAGCTGCGAAAGCACTGCTCGTCGGCTGGTGTGGGAAACGTTTCCCAATTCCACTCTGAAGCCGATCAGTTCTGCTGCCGTCATGATCCGACCCGCACCACCTGCAGGCAAAAAAAAACTGTCGACACTTGTTCAGCTCATCGATTAATCTAACTATGTGCACTCCAGGTGGTCCGCCAGCAGCTTGTTCTGATCTTAGCGAGGAAGACGTGGTTTTAGCCGGGGAATACTTCGTCGTCATTGGTGACTCGGTCGAGTCGATTCCGTGCAACAGCTCCATTGCGCCGATTGAGATCCTAGAAAGTAAAGAATTAACTCCGATGGGCAGACACAGCAAATCCTCCTAAGTCTCACAGAAATGCATAGTTTTGCTGACATGAGACTGACAATAAACGAGCGGTTCGAGACTACAATTGAAAAAAAGTAGTGTAAACAACGTCGTTCAGCTGAAAAGTTCATTGGAACGAATGGTGAAGAAGTTATGCGAAACTGTCTCGAATACTTGGAAAGAAACTTATCGGCCGAGACGGGCTTGTACACGATTATACTCCCAGACAACACAACAGCAACCGTTCAATGCGACATGACCAGTACCATGCGAGGATGGACCACGTTTTACCGGTTTGAGATGATAAAACGCTTGCGTTCACGCACTGCGTCAGATTTGTGAACAGCAAACCGACTTTTAGCCATTCCGATCCAACGTTTGAGACCAATGTGAACTGGTCTTCGTATGTTGACGGGTTTGGTAACGTGATGCTGGGAGACTTCTGGTTGGGGCTGGAGCGGTTGCACCAGATGACCAGTCAAGTGTGGCTCGGAAGCAATGGCGAACCCAAAATGTCACTGCGAGTAGAACTCACCGACTGTGGCGGCGAGCTCAGAACGATGGAGTTCGGAGGATTTTTCGTAGGTTTTCATTGGAATATTTTAGTGATAGGTATTTTGATAAAAAACATCGAGATTACTAGGTTGGTAATGCGTCGACCAACTACTCGTTGCACCTCAACGGATTTGCAACTGGCTCTCTGGGCGACTCGTTGACTTCATTCCTGGCGCCGTCCCACAATGGCCGCCCCTTCTCCACGTACGATCGAAACAATCACGCTGGACCGAATTGCGCGCAAGCTTTTCACGGGTCGGTATAGCCCAATTAGAGTTATACTCTCAGCGGTGCTGTTGCAGTTGTGCTCATGGTGAATTGTGCCGGTTCTAGTGGCTGGTGGTACAAAGAAACGGAGAACTGCTACGACGCGAAGCTCACGGGCGCGATCGCTGCGAGCTGTCAAACTTCTCTGGCCGACAATGCCACGGGCATTCGCTGGCAACGCTGGACTTCGTTGCCACTGCGCTCAGCGAAGATGCTGGTCCGAGCCACGACTCACTGTAGGCTGTGTGGTGTGGTTATGTTGTTGTTGTTGTTGTTGTTGTTGTTGTTGTTGTTGTTGTTGTTGTTGTTGTTGTTGTTGTTGTTGTTGTTGTTGTTGCTGTTGTTGTTGTTGTTGTTGTTGTTGTATTAGTGGCGACGCTAGGAGGCCGTCAATGGCCCATGTAGCATACTCGTCTTCATGACGCCTTCCCGTCTAGAGCGGCATAATTAGCCAAAGACATTTGGAAGAACGCCATCGATAATCTAGGGCAGCGACGGCACGAGAAGATCCATCGAAAGGAAAGTCCTCGATCTAGTGGCTCCATCAAGAATCGAACCAGAGAACCGTGCGACAACAGGCCGATTCTCTGCCACTAGGCCATACGCTGTCCGTGCCCGTGGTCGTGTAGGTATTTGCGTGCCTTCCAGCCTGGTCCGGAGAAACTCGCAACTTTCAGCCTTGCCCGATCGTTATGCACGTGCGAGGGCAACGTGGGTGACTCGCTGCGACGTCGACTGTCGTGGACCGAACCACGAATACGTCATCGGATCGGGAGACCAGAGCCCCTCTGGAGGCCGCCTCCCTCTAAACACGCCCCTGTATCACATGGCCGACGTGTCGCAGGGCTTCTGCAACGACTTTTGGGACGACAACGGACCCAACTTCTGCGAGGGCGTCACGAACGAGCCGGGCACCGTTTTCGGAGCGCTCGGTCACACGTTCTACGCCCTGGCCACCATGAACCACTGCGTGTACAGACCAGGATTGGGCTTGTGCAGCTTCTGGCGCGCCGGTAAATACGGGGTGAGCCGCGCAAGTGTCAAAGGGCGAAATAAGGGCGTATCATTATGGGCGAAAAGTGACATTTCTTGAAAAAATGGCGATTACTTCTTCCGAAATCAGCAATCGATTTACCGTCCCTTAAAGGGGTACAAAGCTATTTACGGGTACAAAGCTCTAGACATTGGTCTACATTGTCTAAAAATGTAAAGCGTTTCGGCTGTGTTTCGCGGGAGGTACTCTCTAAGTCTATTCTTTGCATACTAGCGCGCTCGCGCGCGCCTTCGGCGCGCGCTCACGCGCTAGGTCGCTCGCCGCTTCGCGGCTCGCGACGCTAGCGGGCTCGGCGCTGCGCGCCTCGCCTCCTTTGGGCTCGCCGCTTCGCGGCTCGCCCCTAGTGAAAAGCGCAAGTCGTGTGCCAGTACATATGCCACAGTGTGTGTCAGTGAGAAGCATCTCTGTGTGGGGGCTGGGTGTGAGCTTGTGTGCAGTGGTGTTCACACAGAAGGCGTTGGGCAGTAAGTCGCTGACCATATTCATCATGGTCTTCTAGTGGCTCTCGACCATGTCTTCTAGTGTGTGTGTGTGTGCGTGCCTCAGTTTTCCGACCACTCGACAGTTTTCTAACAATTTGGCGCTGGCGCACTCTGATCAGTACATGGTCTTCAACTGACTGGGTGTTGAAGTCGATCACGACCTTGGACTTCGCCAAATCGGATCGGTCCTGCACTAAGTCCATGCATACCCTTGGTACACTGGGACTATCGCACCACTGCTCTTACCAGTCTCCATTGTCCCAGTGATGAGAAATAGATTTTTGTTAATAAATTCACATTTCAAAAATTTATTTCTCTTTCGTCTTGAGGGCGGCAGGTCTGAGACTTGGCGTGCACACTACCCTTGTGTAGGCCTACGCACCCCACCACGTGGCTCCTGCCCCAGCCCCCAGCCACCAGTAGAAATAGAAACCCTGCATATCTTTTCATAGGGAAGTACAGCAGGGCCACCGAGTGCAATTGCACGTCACCACCTACTGACTGTTACTATAACACATATACCACCCTCCCACCGTCCCTCCTTTGAGAGATCCAGGTGCGGACCCACATACATACACACAAACAGACAGGGCGATTAGAGTATAAGATACCACAATTTGGTCTGTTTTTTTATCGAGTACGTTTATTGTTGTGAAGCACCATGCATTACCATAAACATTCGCTGTTGCTTCAGTGAATATGTGTGGGAAGGTTCTACAAAGATTCTTTGTTGCAACAATAATTTTTTGTCGTAGCGTGTGCGCAGATCAATAATTGGTTGTTGTATTCGTCCCAGGAAATTCTTTGTTGCAACAATGATTTTTTGTCTTAGCGTGTGCGCAGATCAATAATTTGTTGTTGTCTTCTTTTTGTCATCTCTGTTATTTGTTCAATTTGTTTGTTTGTTGTTGAACGTGAGAAGCTTGCGCTGCGTGCCAGGATCGGGACAACCAGCAGCAGTCAACTGGATGGCCAGGTGATAGTTTTCGCGTCCGTGAAAGTCGCAGTCGGCAAGAAGCGTCCGCAAGTGAGTGGCGCGCTGTTGGCTGTGGAGCGGTCCAGCAGAAAGACGAACTGGTGGAACAGTCGGTACCAGACTGGGAAACGCAGTGCTGGTTCGCCAGGATGTTCAAGGAACTTGGCGGGTGCAACAGCGGCAGACGAATCCATTATCGCAGGTCACGCCAATGTTGTGTTCTCGTCCGGGTGCGCGATACGTTTCCTGTACACGGACGTTTATTGTCTCTGACGGAGTTGCGGAGCGCAAAACCCAAGTCTGCCCTCCCTCGCGATCGGAGGGCCGCGCCGACAGAGCGAGGTGGCGCATCCATGAAGCGGCGTTGATGGCGGAGACAATGGGGCGGCCAGAAGCGCCTTAGCCGTAAATGGACGCCGACAAAGACAGTTGTAAACAATCGCGATTTACTGGCGCAGAGCGATTGTTATGAGGCGGCGCGCCAAAGAAGAGAGCGCCGCCATTACCGCTACGTACATTAAAGAATAATTATTGTTTTAATCAGAAACACGCATTGCGCCACAGATACCACGACTATGTATTGTCACAACAAAGTATTTTCTTTGTTTTGCCTAGAACAAAGAATTAATCATTGTTGGAAACAAAGAATGGGGTAAGAGAGTATGCGCAATTCAAACCCCGGACACTTTAACGTGGCTCACCCTGCACAGTTGGAAAACATGCTGTGGAGTACAGGGAATCACTAGAGGGCCCGTACAGGCAACCTCTCGCACGTGCCAATCTTCGAAGACTGCGGGGAGTGGCACACGAGAGGCGGCTTCAAGAAGAGCGGCGAGTTCACGCTTACGGCGCCGTTTGCGAGCAATTTGCATCTCTGGCAGTATCAGGCCTACTGCAACATGGAGTCGCATGGTGGAGGCTGGACGACCTTGCTAAAGTACGCTCTACGGCATGTGTTAGCTGTCGATGGCATTGGCTTGGCATCATGTGGGGAGGGGGTGGGCTGGGCGGTACCAGTGGCGGATCCAGAAATCTTTTCGGAGGGGAGAAGGATTTAGCATAAGGGTTTAGCATAAGGAGAACCCTATTAAAATTTACAGATGCTGGGCCATTTCGGCGATGTTTTGGGCACCCAATCGGTTTATTACTGACAAGCAATACATAAAATCGGCACCGCAAGCGAAAAATTTTGCGATTTGCGACCACCTACTGTACACGCATTTTTTGCGGAAAAGTAGGTTCGCTAGGCACGTTAATTTTCCCAAGGCGCAGCCCTTCCCCCCCCCCCCCCCCCCCCCCCCCCCCCCCCGCCCCCCCCCCCCGCCCCCCCCCCCCCTCCCCCCCCCCCCCACCGCGCCCCCCCCCCTAGATCTTTGATTTCGGGAGGAGGAATTCCTCCTTTCCTCTCACTCTGGATCCGCCACTGGCTGGTACCCCTTCCCAGTTACAGATAAGGACATACCTGTAACAGGGTCCGGAAGAGTGGGGGGTGGGTAAATGGCCAAATGGTCGCCTAGGGGGGGGGGGGTGTCAGGAGCACAAGGGGGGGGGTCGCTGGCCATTTTTTGACGTATAATGGTACTTTTTGGTCAAAAATGGGTATAAATAGGTATACGTAAGGATGGCACTGTCCGTCTCCCGTTTCCAGACGCGTGGACGGCAGTCTGGCCTTTGGCAACCGCAGTTACTGGGAGATGCGCTTTGGCTTCGACAACGCTCTGGAGTATTCCTTGAGCTGGCAGTACGCGGCCCTGCACACCAGGGGAAGGGTCAACTACTACGACGCGCCGTTCTCGAGAACACGGCTGGAACTGGTCAACTGCAGTGGGGACGTCTTCAGCTACGAGGGAGGCGATGTCCAAGTACGGGTTGAAGTTGGTCTGGATAAGACGAATTGAAAGCCCGAAACTTGTCTTGCCTTGATAGCCCATTTGCATGCATGCTACTGCTCCGACAAACGAGACAAATCCCCTCGCCACCACCACCGGTTTCAGATTTTCGACAAAAGACAAGACGGGAGATTGCTATTGCAGTATGACTTCAGGGCGGAGCCAGTTCAAGAGCCATTCACGCCTACGACAGACGCGTTCGCAAGTCTTTACTCTAGATCGCCCATGGGAATCTCGACAGTCGACCGGATTTTTGACAGACGGGATGAAGGCGCCTCCAGTTGCTTGGACGAAGTTGGAGGCAACATGTAAGCGCACCGTATCAGTGCAACATACGGCTACCGCAAAGCTACCTAAGCCAACCATGAATTCGCTATCCATTTTTCAACACGTAGTACTGCTGGACACCGCCATTGTTTTGAACCTCGGCTCCCCATTGGCACTATTGGATTGGGGTATACCTACATTGTACCTACGAACTATTTGAGAGAAAGACACTATTAGGTATGTCGACCTACCACTTTTACACTTTGAACGCAAAAGCGGGTAAAATAGGCAAAATGAGATCCAGGTTAAAGTGAGGCTGATTGAGTGGTTTTTTCACCATGAACCAAGGTCAATAGACCGCATCTTTAATTCTGGAAATAAATTTAGTAAGCACGCGTTTCTTAGATACACTGGTATTAAAAATCATACAAAAAAAGCACATTAAATGGACTTCCAATATTGTTTCTGGGCACTGTGTGGAGGGGGCACTAATGTTTCAACCTCTAAACTAATTTTAATGTTGTTTTAATAATTCAAATAAACAATAATTTAAATAATGTTTCAACCTTTAACCAGGGGCACTATTGGGAAGAAGTGCCAACATTATTGGAGGTTACACACTATTGGATAACTTACTGTAATAATTGATGTAGGTACCCAGGTGGTTACCTTTTTGAACACGAATGTGGCTTGCAGACCCTGGCTTTATGATGGTTCCACTCGTTTTGGCCTCCCTTGCTGGATGCTGCTGCTGACTGGGCCGTACTACTCAGATTGTCTGGTGCCGGCTGGGGCCCCACCTGGGATCGTGTACAACGTTCCAGAACTTGGAGGCGCCAACTATTCGCACAAAGAAGTGCACTGGCTCTTGAGACCAGCAGAATACGACAGTGAGTCGTGGAGGTGCGAAAATATTTGCGTGCAGTTCAGCCTGGTGGGCCCTGAAACTGAAGCCTGAAACTCTGGGCCCATCCCAACCGCCCCCCCTCCGCCTCTCAATTTTTTTTCTAGAATTTTTTGAAGATCTGTAGAATGATATTGCGTCCGTCTAGTCCTTTTTTATTTGCATTTAATTTCGTTTATTTATTTCCTTTAATCTTTTGGTTCCATTTGAACATTTTTTTACCAAAAAGCACGTACATATATTTGCACACTACATTTGACGAATTGTTCATTCTCACCTTATTTTTTTTCTGGCGACCACATCCTCAACTCCAAGCCCATTGTTTGCCCTTGCCTCTCGGCGTGACCGGATGCAGGTAGTAGGTACAATGTAGGTGGTACATGTGATGTACACCTCTACATTCATTAAATTTGCATTATTCAGCAATTGTTCCCAATCCCATCAG
>JASAMY010001361.1:0-16125 GCA_030248085.1 Paralinhomoeus sp. GSCO2_6 | reverse complement strand
TGCCGTTGCTGGTCAGTTCCGTATTGCTGGGTGCACCGTCTCAATCGTGCGTACGACCAGCCTGGTGTGTCATCCGTCCGCTTGCAGGTCTACGGCGCTGCGAGCTACGCTACGGCACAGACTAGCGAGCCCATCGCGCAGTACCAGCAGCAGCAGTACTACCACCCATGCAGGGCGGCCCTTTTCATGGAGGTCTGGTCCAGCAGTCGGCAGCTGCTGCCGCCGGCGACGGCCACTGGTTGGGCGCCTACCAGCCGCACCCCTACGCGCACATTCCTCTGGCGCCGGCGCCAACGCTGGCGCAGCCACCGCCTCACCACTACGGACAGGACGCAGCGGCCTTCGGAGCCGCGTCGCGCCGCCGCCGCGCCCGCCCCGGCCGCGCCCTACGGCGCGAGTCCCTTCAAGGCTCGTCAACAACTGGTCGCCCTCGGTGGTCGCGCACGACGAGACGGCCGTCATGCAGCCGCTCTACGCGACCCAGGAGCAAGTGGTCGACCTGCTCGGCCACCAGCTGGGACAGGTCACCGTCCAGGCGCCGGCCGCCGTCGCCGTCGCGCCCCAGCCGCTGCCCCAGGCGCCGCCCGTGGCGCAGCCGGCGAGCAAGCCGGACGGCGGCGCTTTCCTGGGCCGACCGCGTCGAGCGGGGCCGTCCAAGCCAGGCGGCCGCCGACCCCGGTGGCCGCGCCAAGAAGGTGCCGATCGGCGGCACCGCCGGAGGCGCCGCCGCGCCGCGGCCTCCGGCGCCTCGAACCGTCACTCTGCCGGCCGCGACCGTCGTCCCTCCGGCCGTCTGGGCCATGGGCGCTGCGGCCGCGCCGCGGCGGCCCGAACGGTCTCGGTGCGCCCGTGACAACGGACGCCGCCGCGCCGGCTGGCGGCGCAACAGCACGGTCGCGAATGGCTCGGCCGCGCAGGAGCCGGTGCGGCGGCGGCGGCGGCGCCTTCTCCCTGCGCCGGACGGCCAGGACGCCCTGCGGTTGCCGCTGCGGCGCGAAGAGCATGGACTCGTCCTCCAGCTCGTCGTCGCCTGCGTCGTCGACGGCGGAGCTGCTCGACGTGCTGCGCGCCTCGACGAACCCTCGAGCTACGACAGCAGCGACGCCGCGCGGCGCTCGCTACTTCGTGATCAAGAGCTACTGGGAGACGACGTCAGTCGGTCGATCAAGTACTCGATCTGGTGCAGCGCCGAGCACGGCAACCGGCGTCTGGGACGCCGCCTCGCGCGCCGAGCGCGCCCTGCCCGTCTACCTCTTCTTCTCGGTGAACGGCAGCGGCCACTTCTCGGCGTGGCGCGCATGGAGTCGGCCGTCGACTACGCGGCGCAGAGCGACCAGTGGGCTCAGGACAAGTGGAAGGGACTGTTCCAGACCCGCTGGCTCTACGTCAAGGACGTCCAACCAGGCGTTGCGGCACATCCGTCTCGAGAACAACGAGAACAAGCCCGTGACCAACAGTCGGGACGCGCCGAGGTGCTGGGCGAGCGCGGCCGCGCCACGCTGCGCGTCATACACGAGCACCGCCATTTCGACCTCGGCTTCTTCGACAACTTCCAGCACTACGAGCAGCGTCGGCTCCGCGCCGTCCACGCCAGGTCTCTCGCTCTCGTCGCCTACTCGTTACGATACGAGCAGCGTATGGCCTAGTGGTAGAGAATCGGCCTCGTGCGCGCATGGTTCTGGGTTCGGTTCGTGATGGAGCCCACTAGATCGAGGTTTTTCTCGTGCCATCGCTGCCCTAGATTACAGAGGGCGTTCTTCCGAATGCTCTGTTTGATTATTCGGCTCTAAACCGGATGGCGTCATGGAGATGCTACATGGGCGATCCATTGGACGGCCTCCTCACGTCATGAGTCAGGCAGAAGAAGCCCTGACGACGTGCGATCCTTTCCTTCCCCCTCCCCCCCTCCCCCCCCCCCCACCCCAGTCTGTCTGTACACCCCGTCCACTGCCGTCGTCGTCGTCGTCGTTTCGACAGGCGCGCTCTCTCTACAACTGTTGCATCAGAGATGAGAGAGTGACAACAACAACAACAACAACATCTGCTTAGAGAACACCGGTTGTAAACAAACAGGCAGGCACGCACGCACGCCTAGATCTGGCAGCGTCGTTCGCGCGTGCGTCCCGTTGTCTCCTCGTCCCCCGTCGGGTGAGAATAAAGACGCCTGACGCCAACGTCTCTTTTCGGCGCGCGTTGTTATCGGCTGTCGACAAGACTGTCTGTCGATTCGTTCTGTTTTTTTGTAATTTTTTTCACTGCCGCAACAGTTGGAACAAGCGCATCATGCGCGTTGTCACGGTCTGTGAGGACGCGGCGGCTCTGTCGGCGGCGTTGGAAGCCAAATTGCTCGAGGTCGTCGACAACGCTCCCCCGCGAGCCGCGGGCGAACGAATCGTCATCGGACTGAGTGGTGAGATAGAGAATGAGTAGGTCTGTGTTGACCGTACGAGTAACTTCTGGGGCGTCGTGTCGGTGACTGAGATGTCGGATAGTACGAAATTGTGACGGATGTGCAGTGGGGGTAAAGTATTGCGTCGTTGGAGAGATCCTGTGAAAAAGTTTTTGCACCAAAATAGCGTCAGTAGTCGTTAGTCGTAGTATTTCTGTCAAAATTGGCTAAATAGCTTTACTGCGTCAATTTACGGTCAAAGACACTGCCGAGCGCATAGTTCCACGCATTTATTTTTGTAAATTTGGAGAAGTTGGAAAACGTAAATCCCCCCCCCTCGGGTGCATGTACGGTCGGCATATGGTCGTTTCACTCTGCCAACGCCAGCTCGGAATAATGGTCTTTAGGCGGCAGCATGGTGGGTCTGCTGACGCCGATACTTTCGCGTCACCGCGAGAGATTCGACTCTGCGCTGTTCGCCATGTGCGACGAGCGACACGTGCCGCTGGAGCACGCCGACTCCAACTGCGGCGCCTACCTGCGCGCCCTACCCAACTACGACCGCTACACCCACTTCCTCACCATCGACCCAGAGATACTGCGTCCGTACACCCCCTTCCCCTGAGTGTGCGACTGAGATAAGGCGCTTGTAGCAGGGAAGGAGGCCCTAATCTTGCACCCTGGACGTTGCACGGAATGCAATGCGCGCTGTACAGAATTTATACGGATACGTAAAGTTGGTGAGCATATTTAATAGAAGACAAGAAGAAGTATTTGAGCTTACAGGGAGTCATTTCATAAGTTGATTCGTATTGATGTATTCGCTTGCATATGTATGTACGTGGAAATCTACGTCACTGTCTGTAGCTCCGCATGGCCCCCCCCCCCCCCCCTGTCTATGCGACCGACACGACAGAGCCGAGTTCAATAGTGGACGCCATAGTACAGTGGTGGACTGCGCCTGCGACTACCTGAATCGTCTGGGACGCGCCATGGGCAGTCGGGGCCGCTTCGACCTCCTCCTCTTGGGCGCCGGGCCCGACGGACACACCTGCTCCCTCTTCCCCGGGCACCCCCTGCTCGAGGTACGTGCGTGCGTGCGTACCGTTGTTGTTGTTAGATTCGGAGCAACGCTAGCCGTCTAGCCCATATAGCATGCCCATCTCCATGACGCGTTCCCGTCTAGAGCTGCATCATTAGCCAAAGACCTTCGGAAGAACGCCATCTGTAATGTAGTACAGCGACGGCACGAGAAAATCCGTACACAGGGAAGTCCTCGATGTAGTGGCTCCATCAAGAATCGAACCCAGAACCGTGCGCGCAAAAGCCGTGGTCGATTCTCCACCACTAGGCCGTACGCTGCCCGTGTGTGTGTTTGTGTGTGTGTGTGTGTGTGTGTGTGTGTGTGTGTGTGTGTGCGCGCGCGCGCGCGCGCGCGCGCGCGCGTGCGTACGTGCGTGTGTGCCGGTGCGTACGCGCGTGATGTGCGTGCGTGCGTGTCGCCTCTTCTGTACTTCCCACAGTACAGAAGGACGACGAGGAGATGGTGTCGGAGCTGTCGGACTCGCCGAAGCCCCCAGCCGAGAGGGTGACGCTGACGCTGAGGGCGGTGAACAGCCTCGCCGACCACGTCGTGCTGCTCGTCACCGGCCAGGCCAAGGCCGACGTCGTCAAGGTGCGCTTTCTGAACTTGCCTTTTGTTTCTTGTTGTTGCTTGGGGACTGTATCCATTGCTATGTTTTGAAGACTGTAAATGCCGTCCCTCTCAGCTAAGCCCCCCTCCCCTTCACTTACAGTGGCTAGCCAAGGGGAGGGGTAAGGGGGGGTATACCCCTCCCCGAGATGGTGTGAAGCCCAAAAAATGCAACAGGGTCCCTGTTGCAAAAATGCCCGGGCGAAAGAAGAGAGAGAGAGAGAAAGCATTTTTGCTCGCTTGTAAGGTTAAATTTTCTCGAAAGTAGCCCAAAATAGGTTCAAAATGCTCGAAAGTAACCCAAAATAGGTTAAAATTGCTCGAAAGTAGCCAAAATAGGTTCAAAATGCTCGAAAGTAGCCCAAAATAGATTAAAATGCTCGAAAGTAGCTCAAAATCTCAAAATTTTCGCCTGCGGCGTAACAGGGTACCCTGTTAAAAAGTTGCAAATCTGTACCCCCTCCCGAAACCAAATCCTGGCTACGCCACTGTTCAGTTACCTCCCCCTCCCTCGCAATTCGTTGAAACAAATAAGGACCCCATGCGAATACCGGCCTTACTGTAGATTTTGAAGTGGTACCTGGGGCTGTGAGGCCCAACGCGTTTAGGAGGCGCTGGAGCAGCCTGAAAGTCGTTTGCCTATCGCGCTCGTCAAGCCTCAGGGCGAGAGTTACACCGTCCTGTTGGACAAGGCGGCGGCGTCGAAATTGCAGAATGCCTAAAAGCTCATTTGTGTTCCCACTGAAAGTGATTTTGTGATTTTACGCTTCTCAAGTCCAGTTTGCTGCCAATTGTGGTTGGGTGGGTTTGGGGTGACGTTTGGTAGTTTCCACCCAAGTGATTTGTGTCAGGGAATAAAGGTCGCCAGTTAGTTGGAGTGGAGGCTGAATTGCGGTATTTTTCTGTTTTTGCTGGAATTGCTTACTTGAGTTTTCTTGTCTCTTTAAGAATATTAGAAAAAATGCTGTCGCTTCGTCGGCAGGCGTTTCGTTTTGCTCTGGGCAAAAGCGCCAAGCGAGTTGTGGCCACCCGCTGTCTTAGCTTCGGTACGTGTTGTTTTGGTGACTTGTTTTCTTAGGGCACATTTTTACCCATTATTCATACTCAATTGTCCTGTTGCATGTGTCGATAGAAAGTTGTGACCGTTGAGAAGTGGGGCTGGGCAACACGTAAGTTGGGTCATTGCAGAGCTGACGGACAATCAGAAAGCTATTCGCGAGTTGGCGCTGAAATTCGCAAAAGAGGAAATCATCCCTGTGGCGGCGCACCATGATAAAACGGGAGAGGTTCGTTGTGAATGAATTCTCTGAATTTTGTACGGAAAATGTGTGTTCAAACTGGGGGGGGGGCGGTGGAGTATTTGCAGCCTGCAACGTACGAGACGTTTATTGCGATTACAATGGTGTGTCTGCCACTTCCGCGAGTTGACATAGAATATCGCTTAATGGGTCTATTCTTTGCAGTACGCGCACGACCTCCACAAGAAGGCGAGCGAGCTGGGACTCGTCGACTTTGAGATTCCAGAAAAATACGGTATTTCGGTGCGGTTTTCGTATTTCCTCTAAATATGCTCACGCGTCGTCAGGTGGCGGCGGGATGTCGCTGTTGGATTCGTCCTTGATATCGGAGGCTCTGTCTTATGGTTGCACCGGTCTTTCAACAGGACTGATGGCCAGATGGACTAGCGGAAACGCCGCCCCAGCAATCGCCGGTTCCGAGCAACTATGCAGCAAGTACTTTGGAATGGTGCTGGAAGGAGGCGCTAAAGCGGTGGAGGCAGTGGCATGTAGACGACAGTGTACTCGCAAAATTTGACAAAAATTTGAATGTAGAACTGTTCACATGAGCGGGTATTGTGACTTGTGAAAAAATTTATCGATGTTTTTGTTCTAGCTTTCGAGTGCAAATTGGGTGCGTTTTAGGCCTACTGCGTGACGGAACCCGGCGCCGGCTCTGACGTGTCAGGCGTGAAAACGAAAGCGGTGAAAAAGGGTGCGTGCTTGTGTTGTCGCCGTGACGAACAATAACACACACCTTTACGCTCATCCCCCATCAAATCCCTCCCCACCCCTCCCCCACCCCCCCCCCCTCCAATTCGAATTCCAACTTATACAACTCAAAAATATTATTTCTCTTTTCATTTTCCCTAAAACAGCTAAATAACGCTATATACCTATTTAACTTATTTTTGACCAAAAATGCCTATTTAGACACTACTTAGCTACACTTACCCTCTGACCCCCTCCCTCTTCAAATCTGCGTGCCCCCCTGACGCAGTCGCTGCGTTTCAATTGAGCTCCGATTGAATCAGTTCGACAAACAACGAGAGTTATTCAACGAATCAACAGCCAAAACTGGTTATCATAGCGTTAAACAAGGAATCTAAGCGAGACGGGGTCGTCCATCAGACGCCGCGTGGCGATGGCAGGAGTTTTCTGGCGATAATCACCGCTGAATCTGGAGGTGCCCTCGTAGATCTGGAAGATCTTGGCGTGCGCATAGCTTCTCCACTGGGTACTAGAGTTGTAGGCGCGAAGATCTGGAGTCGCTTTGGGGTGGTGGGTGGAGACCTGGGGCTGGCAGGGGGAGGCGGAGGAGGGCGTGTGAGAGCGAAATCCAGCGACTTCTGGAGAGAGCGAAGCTCAGCACAGCCACTGCAGCACGAGACCCATCTAGTGCTGAAGCGCCGCTCTTGTACTTATAATGAATACTAAATCTACTTAAAAACACCTGGGCAAGGAGGAAGCGCCAGGGTACTGGAGCCTCGAAGGAGGAGGGTGCCTGGGGGAGAGGGCGGTGGACGTCTTCATCGCGATCTTGAAGCCCTCCCCCTCCTGCCCCACCACGTTCTAAAAATCGACGAAGTTTCGAAATTGTTTTAAAATTCACTGGAAAAATGAAGGGGCACCTCGTGGGAACGACGACGTCCTGAGGTGAGGGGGGGGGCGCATGACTCCTGGGAAAATTAAAACTTGATGGTTTTTGAAAATACGAAAAATCAGATAAAAAGAACCTCGCCCCTTGAGCGCGCGAAAAGCGGAGCCGGAGGGGGTCCTGAGCGAAAAAACAACCAGACACGCAGCAGCAGCACGCCCCTCTGAGTTCGGAGAAAAGTACAGCAGGACCTCGACACATCTCGACACCCACTGGACCTGAACTGAGACCACTTAGCATACATGTAACGGGTTGAGTGGGGGTGAGGGTGAAGACTATCTGGGGGGGGGGCGGGAGGGGGCGCGCAGATTTGAAGAGGAGGGGGTGTCGGGGTAAAAAAGTGTAGCTAAGTAGTTCTAAAGCACTCGTCAAAAATAAGTTAAAATAGGCTATAACTAGCGTTATTTAGCTGTTTTGGGTAAAAAAACACGAAAAAGACGAAAACTACACTACTTAGTTGTATAAAGTTGAAAATTTCAATAACTCTGGAGGGGGGGGGTGGGGGAGGGGCTGGGGAGGGAAACATTGACCTGGGGGATGAGCAACCCCCAGTTACATAGGTCTAGCTAGGTATGTTCCCACAACAATTAACACTTGTTCGTCGAAACGGCGAAACACAAGCACGCACCCTTTTCACCGCTTTGTTTTCACGCCTGACACGTCAGAGCCGGCGCGGGTACCGTCACGCAGTAGGCCTAAAACGCACCTAATTTGCACTCGAAAGCTAGAACAAAAACATCGATAAATTTTTTCACAAGTCACAATACCCGCTAATGTGAACAGTTCTACATTCAAATTTTTGTTAAATTTTGCGAGTACACTGTCGTCTACATGCCACTGCCCACCGCTTTAGCGCCTCCTTCCAGCACCATTCCAAAGTACTTGCTGCATAGTGCTCGGAACCGGCGATTATGAGGGCGACTCCGTAGTCCATTGGCCACCAGTCCTGTTGAAATACCGGTGCAACCATAAGACAGAGCCTCCGATATCAAGGACGAATCAACAGCGACATCCCGCCGCCACCTGACGACGCGTGAGATATTTAGAGGAAATACGAAAACCGCACCGAAATACCGTATTTTTCTGAATCTCAAAGTCGACGAGTCCCAGCTCGCTCGCCTTCTTGTGAAGGTCGTCGCGTACTGAAAGAATAGACCCATTAAGCGATATTCTATGTCAACTCGGAAGTGGCAGACACACCATTGTAATCGCAAGAAACGTCTCGTACGTTGAGGCTGGAGATACTCCACCGCCCCCCCCCCCCAGTTTGAACACACGTTTTCCGTACAAAATTCAGAGAATTCATCCACAACGAACCTCTCCCGTTTTATCATGGTGCGCCGCCACAGGATGATTTCCTCTTTTGCGAATTTCAGCGCCAACTCGCGAATAGCTTTCTGATTGTCCGTAGCTCTGCAATACCCAACTTCGTGTTGCCCAGCCCCACTTCTCAACGGTCACACTTTCTATCGACACATGAACAGGCAATTGAGTATGAATAATGGGTAAAAATGTGCCTAACAGTCGCCAAAAAACACGTACGAAGTACAGCGGGTGGCCACAACTGGCTGCGCTTCCCAGAGCAAAACGAAACGCCTCATACGAAAACAGCATTTCTAATATCTTAAAGAGACAAGAAAACTCAAGTAAGCAATTCAGCAAAAACAGAAAAATACCGCAATTCAGCCTCCACTCCAACTAACTAGCGACCTTTATTCCCTGACACAAATCACTTGGGTGGAAACTACCAAACGTCACACAAAACCCACCCAAACCACAATAGGCAGCAAACTAGACTTAGAAGTAAAATCACAAAATCATTTCGTGGGAAACAAATGAGCTTTAGGCATTTGAATTTCGACGCGGCCTTGTCAACAGGACATAACCAGGCTGAGGTGACGAGCGCGATAGGAAACGAACTGTAGCCCTCCTAAACCGTGCGGCACCCAGGTACCACTCAAAATCTACAGTAAGGCAATCGCATGGGTATTTGTTTCAAACAAATTGCGAGGGAGGAAGGTAACTGAACATGGGTAGCCAGTTGTAGGAAGGTACAGATCAATTTTAACAGGGTACTTACGCACAGGCAAAAATTTTGAGATTTTGAGCTACTTTCAGCATTTAATCTATTTTGGGCTACTCTCATTTTGAAGATTTTGGCTACTTCGAGCAATTTTAACCTATTTTGGGTTACTTTCGAGCATTTTGAACCTATTTGGCTCTTTAGAGAAAATTTAACCTACAAGCAAGCAAAAATCCTCTCTCTCTTTTTTCCCAGCATTCGACAAGGACCCTGTTCTGGCTACACATCTCAGGAGGGGATCCTTCCCTCCCCTTGGCTCACTTAATGAAGGGGAGGGGGGCTTAGCTGAGAGGGACGGCATTTACAGTGAACATAGAATGGATACAGTCCCAGCAACAACAAGAAACAAAAGGCAAGTTCAGAAAGCGCCCTTACCAGGGGCCTCCTGGCCGGGACACAGGGAGTGGTCGGCGAGGCTGTCGCCCTCGCGTGCGCCGGGCTCGGGACACACTCGTCCTTCTGACTGGGAGTACGGAGCGAGCGCGCCGCACGGTGGCGCGCGTACGCACCGGCCACGCACGCGCCGCGCGCGCGCGCGCGCGCGCGCGCGCGCACACGCGCGCGCACACACACACACACACACACACACACACACACAAACACACAAAACACACACACGGGCAGCGTAGCCTAGTGGTGAAATCGACCAGGCTTTTGCGCGCACGGTTCTAGGTGATTCTTGATGGAGCCACTACATAAAGGATTCCCTGTGACGGATTTTCCGTGCCTCGCTGACTACATACATGGCGTAAGGTCTTGGCTAATGATCAGCTGACGGGACGGTCATGAATGACTATATGGGTAAGGCTACGTTCTCCAATCTAACAACAACAACGGTACGCACGCACGCACGTACTCGAGAGGAGAGGGAGAGGTGTGAGTGGCCCGCGCCAAAGGAGGAGGTGAAGCGGCCCCCTCCATGGCGCGTCCCAGACGATTAGGTAGCGCAGCAGTCCCCACTGACTATGGCGCACTGAAACTCGCTTTCGGTCGCATAGAAGGGGGTCATGGGAGCTACAGACAGTGACATAATCCACGTACATACATAGCAAGCGATACATAATACAATCAACTATGAAATCACTCCCTGTAAGCTCAAATACTTCTTCTTGTCTTTATTAAATATGCTCACCAACTTACGTATCATAATTACAGCGCGCATTGTTCCGTGCACGTCCAGTGAGGGTGCCCTTCCCTGCTACAAGCGCCTTATCTCAGTAGCCTGAGGGGGGGGGTGTACGGACGAGTATCTCTGGGTGATGGTAGGAAGTGGGTGTAGCGGCTATTGGGTAGGGCGCCAGGTGGGGGTGAGTCGGTTCCAGCGGCACGTGTCGCTCGTCGCACATGGCGAACAGCGCAAGTCGAATCTACGGTGCGCCAAAGTATAGCGTCAGAGACCCACCATGTCGCCTAAAGAGCCGTTCCTCCGAGCTGCGTTGGCAGAGTGAGACGACCATATGCCGACCGTACAACCCGAGGGGGGATTTCGTTCCAACTTCTCCAAATTACAAAAATAAATGCATGGAACTATCGCTGGCAGTGTCTTTGACCGTAAATGAAGCAGTAAAGCTATTTAGCCGATTGACAGAAATACTACGACTAACGACTACTGACGCTATTTCATCCAAAAACTTTTTCACAGGATCTCTCCAACGACGCAATATTTACCCCCACTGCACATCCGTACAATCGTACTATCCGACATCTCAGTCACCGACACGACGCCCCAGAAGTTACTCGTACGTCAACACAGACCTACTCATTCTCTATCTCACCACAGTCCGATGACGATTCGTTCGCCGCGGCTCGCGAGGACGTGTCGACGACCTCGAGCAATTGGCTTCCACGCCGCCGACAAGCCGCCGCGTCCTCACAGACCGTGACAACGCGATGATGCCTTTGTTCAATATTGCGGCAGTGAAAACAAAAAAAACAGAACGAATCGACAACAGTCTTTCGACAGCCGATAACAAGCGCGCAAAAAAATGTAGGCGTCTTTATTCTCACCCGACGGGGGACGAGGAGACAACGGGACGCACGAACGAGCCTGAGGATCAGGCCTGCGTGCGTGTCCTGTTTGTTACAACCGGTGTTCTCAGCAGATGTTGTTTGTTTTTTGTCACACTCCCTCCATCTCCTATGCAACGTTAGAGGCGCCTGTCAAAACGACAACAACAACAGGCAGTGGACGGGGTGTACAGACAGACTGGGGTGGGGGGGGGGGAGGGGGGAGGGGGAAGGAGGTTCGGCACGTCGTGGGCTTCTTCTGCCTGAAACGTATCACGCTAGAGGCCGTCCAATGGATCGCCCATGTAGCATCTCCATGACGCCATCCGGTTTAGAGCCGAATAATCAAACAAGATCAGAAGAACGCCCTCTGTAATCTAGGGCAGCGATGGCACGAGAAAAACCTCGATCTAGTGGGCTCCATCACGAACCGAACCCAGAACCATGCGCGCACGAGGCCGATTCTCTACCACTAGGCCATACGCTGCTCGTATCGTAACGAGTAGGCGACGAGAGCGAGAGACCTGGCGTGGACGGCGTGTAGCTGACGCTGCTCGTAGTGCTGGAAGTCGTCGAAGAGCGAGGTCGAATGGCGGTGCTCGTGTATGACGCGCAGCGTGGCGCGGCCGCGCTCGCCCAGCACCTCCTGCGTGTCCCGACTGTTGGTCGGCTTGTCGTTGTCTCGAGACGGATGCCGCAACGCCTGGTTGGGCACGTCCTTGACGTAGAGCCAGCGGACCCGGAACAGTCCCTTCCACTTGTCCTGAGCCCACTGGTCGCTCTGCGCCGCGTAGTCGACGGCCGACTCATGCGCGCCACGCCGCAGAAGTGGCCCTGCTCACCGAGAAGAGAGGAGACGGGCAGCTGGGGCGCTCGGCGGCGCGAGGCGGCATCCAGACGCCGGTTGCCGTGCTCGGTGCTGCGCCAGATCGAGTATTGATCGACCGATGGACGTCATCCTCCGAGTAGCTCTTGATCACGAAGTAGCGAGCGCCGCGCGGCGTCGGCGCCGTCAGCTCGCCCGAGGGTTCGTCGAGGCGCGCAGACGCGTCAGCAGCTCCGCCGTCGACGACGCAGGCGACGACGGGCTGGAGGACGAGTCCATGCTCTTCGGCGCCGCAGCGGCAACGGCAGGCGCTTCCGCCGCCGTCCGCGGAGGAGAAGGCGCCTGCTGCTGCTGCTGCACCGGCTCTTGCGCGGCCGAGCATCGCGACCGGTGCTGTGCGCGCCAGCGGCGCGGAGCATCCGTTGTCGCGGGCGCACCGAGACCGTTCGGCTGCCGCGGCGCGGCCTGAGCGCCCACGGCCCAGACGGCCGGAGGGACGACGGTCGCGGCCGGCAGAGTGACGGTTCGAGGCGCCGGAGGCCGCGGCGCGGCGGCGCCTCCGGGGTGCCGCCGATCCGCACCTTCTTGGCGCGGCCACCGGGGTCGGCGGCCGCTGGCTTGGACGGCTGCTTGACGCGGTCGGCCAGGAGAGAGCGCCGCCGACCGGCTTGTGCGGCTGCGCCCGGGCGGCGCCTGGGGCAGGGCTGGGGCGCACGGCACGGCGGCCGGCGCCTGGACGGTGACCTGTCCCAGCTGGTCGCCGAGCAGGTCGACCACTTGCTCCTGGGTCGCGTGAGCGGCTGCATGACGGCCGTCTCGTCGTGCGCGACCACCGAGGGCGACCAGCTCTTGTTGACGTAGTCGAAGGGACTGGCGCCGTAGGGCGCGGCCAGGGCGGGCGCGGGCGGCGGCGCGTACCGGCTCCGAAGGCCGCTGCGTCCTGTCCGTAGTGGTGAGGCGGTGGCTGCGCCAGCGTTGGCGCCGGCGCCAGAGGAATGTGCGCGTAGGGGTGCGGCTGGTAGGCGCCGAACCAGTGGCCGTCGCCGGCGGCAGCAGCTGCCGACTGCTGGACCAGACCTCCATGAAAGGGGCCGCCCTGCATGGGGTGGTAGTACTGCTGCTGCTGGTACTGCGGCTGACTGGGCTCGCTAGTCTGTGCCGCAGCGTAGTCCGCAGCGCCGTAGACCTGCAAGCGGACGGATGACACACCAGGGCTGGGCTCGACGCACCACTCAAGATGCGCACCGCGTAGCCCATTTGCTGCCACTGGGCCTTCTGCTCCTGGCCGATGATCGCCTTGTAGAGCGGCTGAGAGGTCGGTGGCGGCGGCCCGTTCAGAGTCAGCGTCTGCGACAGCGTGGGACTGTGCTGCTGCTGGTGATAGGCCGCGGAAGACACGGCCACAGGCGGAGGCACCGCAGCTGCCTGCAGGGGACGACCCTCGCCGTCGGCGCCTAGATTCGACAGCTCTCCGCCGCGACCCGGCAACACGACCCTCCCCCCCCCTCTCGCTCACGATTCGGGTCGACGTTTGCCATGTGGTGTGGACGAATGCAGTGCCGCAGTCAGGGTTCCGACAACTCGTTGACAACCGCTCGTGTCCCGTCGACTCCCAGGTGCTCGTCGTCCGACACGTCGACAGAATCGATCCGTTGACCCCAAAGTCAAGCGTCCTGTCGCTCAGCAGAATCCGTCAAGGAGTCGTCAACACAGCTGAAGCGATAACAAGTCGACGACTGCAGAAGCAAAAGACCGCAAGCGAGCGACACCGATTCCTAAAATAAATTGGACGCAAGAACCTCCACTACATCTTCGCGCCGAAACTTAGAAATACAAATTTTCTCAACTAGAATTGTCACAACAATGGCAGTCAAGCGAAAAGCGTTCGTCAACCATGCTGCCAATCGGTGTCGCGACGGGGGTAGGTATAATTGACGGTGTCAGATTTGGGCTATTAGTAAAAGCGAATTGCGAATTGCGAATTTTGAATTTCGACTTCGGTATACTGTACTTCCAACATTTAAAATTTGATTTTTTGTACTGTATTTGAATAATTCAGCGCTCGCTGTGCTTCCGTCTCGGAAATGCGGTTCATCGCCGCGCGTTCTGTGGGCGACAGCGGCGGCGATGCCGACGGACGAGTTTCTTGCTTCGAGCTTCAAAAATTTTGAAAAAACATATGTGCACATATCCGCTTGTGTCTATGTGTCATTATTTGTGTGTATATGATGCATTCAATGCTGAAGTGCAACTATTACAAGCGCTGTGTCGCCTGTCACTGTTGAATCGCACTGTGTGTCAATTGCTAGTTGACAGTCTTGCTCGACGAGAAAGCCACAGCGGCTAACTAAACTAACTGCGGCAGCGCCCACCCACACAGCGAGGGCTCGGTGGCGATGGCGGGGGCGGCGATACGCCAACGAACGCTTCGTCCAAACTCGTGGAGTGGGCGGCGTTCAGCACGTGTTCCAAGGTTCACTCATTGTATTGGGCCGACAGCGAAACGTGCGCTCGAAGGGAGAAGCGGTTACGCGTCACACGACACACATCACTGCAGCTAGGTCACCCACGCGACCCAAAAGAGGTCGACAATCGACATGCAACGCAAAGCCTGGTAGAGGCAACGGCCTAAGCGACAACACGAAACAGAGTGACGACGCTAATGTACAGCTGCTCCAGGGCCCTGAGGAGGGAGGGGAGGGTCACCGGAAAAGGTTACGAGAGTCCACCAGGGCGGGCGTCGAGTCCCACCCACAGGGGCACGTCATCTGGTTCCAGCGTGTCGGAGGGCACCTGACGGGTTCGGCGGTCGGCGGCGTCAGTCGAGCGCTTACTGGACGCTGTCCGCGACGCGGCCGGGCGCGCGGTCGAGGCGCGTCGGCAGGCGGACGACCGCGTGCTCGGCCACCTCATGGCCTACCGGAGAAGGGCAGAGAGGCGAGCGCACCCGCGGACGACAACTTCCGTTCCAGGACGCGCAGCAGCTCGGTAGCGGACGACGCTGAGTCGCTGAAACCTAGCGTCGTCACCATCGAGCCCTGTGGTGTGAGGCTCCCTGACGACGTACCTTGGCGCGTGTCAGCAAGCGTCGGACCGCTTTCTTCGGTGTCGGCGTCGTCATCAGCCTCGTCGACGTCAGCAGGTACATCGCCGTTGAGCGACAGAAGCGGCTGAATGAATTGTTGAAGTTTGCTTGGTGGAGTGGTCGCGTCGCACGAGTGGTCGCCACCCCACCTGCCCGGCGGCAGCCTCACAAGCGCTCGCCATCTCCTCCGCCGTGTCTCCTGAAAGTGATTCACGCTTTGTTTTGACAATTTCATTCTTGTGAAATCAGGGGTGGGGACCGCCACAACCCCTCCCCCTGGGGGACTGAGAGGGGCGGAAGTGACTAACCAGTTCGACTCCCACATGAATCTCGCGCGTTTGTCCGACGCCAGTGCCGAACCGCAGGAGAGGAGTGGCTCCAGGTGAAGACAGGAGTCGGCGGCGTCGGCCAGGGCAGGGCGCTGGACGGACCGCGGTGGTCAGAGATCCAGAGATTCCCAAGAGATCAGCAACTTACGCGATTCTTTTGACATTCTTGTAGGTGAGGTTGGCGTCGAGCAGGAAGCGGAGTTCGTTGGGCCCAGCTCGCTGTCGTCAGAGAGGACGGAGAGCATCGCGTCGGCCTCGACTCGAGTTCCAGGCCTACCACCACCAAGTAGTTTCCACTTCCTAGAACATCCAACTTTCTTCATTGCGAATTTGTCGGCACAGAGATAAGTTTCGCAACGAAATTAAATTTTATCTCACCACGCTTTCCCGGAATTTATAAAATGAACATTCACAATTTCTTGGTAACTTTCCAGATAGTAAATTCCTCTTGACATGCAAACAATGCACGCGTTCTATAAACGACGTTCACCAAAATTCAAAATTCAAAATTCAAAATTCGGAATTCGCAATTCGCTTTTACTAATAGCCCAGATTTGACGGTGCCGTGCGGTGCGGTGTCGATACAGTGTTCCTCTCAGAATAACGAAATGCAACTCACGCAAATGGCAAACAGGTGTATTAAGTAGCGAAAGTTAATGTATTCAAAACGCAAATGCACCGCCACCACCGCACCGTCAATTGCGCTCGCACTGACACCGGCAATTGCATAAATAGCCGGCGCGCAGCAGCGGCCGTCACACCGTCATCTATATTACTAA
>JASAMY010003407.1:0-16141 GCA_030248085.1 Paralinhomoeus sp. GSCO2_6 | reverse complement strand
GTCGCGACTAA
The DNA here is from genome assembly GCA_030248085.1 of Paralinhomoeus sp. GSCO2_6. NCBI lineage: Eukaryota > Metazoa > Nematoda > Chromadorea > Monhysterida > Linhomoeidae > Paralinhomoeus > Paralinhomoeus sp. GSCO2_6. The sequence goes on along the minus strand of JASAMY010003407.1, from coordinate 16,130 downwards.
TGTCGCAACATGTCGGTGCTTAAGACTAAGTCCCACCCCTAGCTGGCGCGGAAATGGTTAGTCCATAGAATGGTTTCGCGCTACTGTGGCCTTAAGCACGCAAGAAGATCGATATGCGCAGTGATTGGTCGCATCGAGGTCGACTGACCAATGTCCAGCGAGGGTGTCGCGCGCGTGTCGATTTCGCTAATTTTCGTAGGACGCGCGTGTGCTTAAACGTGTGTTTCGCCCGTAAATCCGCCAGGCGTCGCTTCTCCCCAACGTATCCCCTGTAGAAGCGTCGTCACTTTTGTCGATTCCCACCCTCTGGAGCGGCGACTTTTGTCGATCCCCCTCCTTAGGAGCCGCGTAGAGTCGGAAAGTCCCTGAGCGAGCTCGGATCCAGGCTGGGGATAGCGAGCATTCCTTTCCCCCCCCCTTGAGCCCCAGGTAGGGAGGTAGTGCGTGAGCGTGAGCGCGTGTAGGTAGGAGCGCCCTATTTTCTTTTGCGCGTGACCCGGCGCCAGAAGAAGGTGAGTTTCCCCCTCAAGAGGAGGTCGTGGGCTGCGGCATGGCAAGAGCGCGTGGTGCAGCGACGTCGAGGGCGACAGCAGCGAGGGCAGGCGAGCGTGGAGTGTGGCGTGCACACAGCTTTGTGAGAGTGTTTGAGCTTGGCCTTCAGAACCTTCAGTCTCGGCGTGTGTTGTGGAAGTCTGTCTGTCTGTCTGCGTGGTCGTCTGGGTCGATCGAAGTTCGTCTCTTGGCAGCTGCGGACGTCGGCCCTTGTGGTAACGTTCACCAGTGCCCTGAGTGCGTCAACTTCGCATCCGGTAACACTTATTAGGCAAGGCAACCCTTCCCTTCATCCAGTAGACAGGTGCCTGAGTCGACAGGTGTCGACGCGCCTTGCTGAGCAGAGCAGACAGGCAGGAATAATCCCCACTCTCAGGGCAGAGTGGTGAGGATTTCGGCATCACTGTCAGCGTCACAGGACGGAGTGTCAAGCCAGGGTGCCCTAGTGAAAGAGGGGCCCTTGGCCTTGACATTGCAGTGGTGCCGCGACCTCTCACATTCTGTGTGTTTCGCGGTCGAGTGTGTGTGCTGTGCGCCTATTTGTTAGAAAATCGGAGATTTTTCGGCCCCTCGGGGTGGGGGTGCGAAATTGCCGCTAGCCGAGCCCAGGGGAAGTGTGAACGGGGTCCGAGGGCGTGTGTACCATCCCCTTTTTGATTTCGCCGTTGCGGTATAGGTAAGGCCGACGGGAAATCATTGTAGTCTGGAGATGTCGCAACAGGGGGACGCGACATTGGCGCCACTGGCAGGTGGCGCGGGCGCCGGTAGACTGAGGCAGCCGAAGTGCTGCAGTTGTGGCCAGGGGGTGGCAGTGGATGCGCTCATCGGGTGCATGACCGACGGCTGCCAGAGTGTGTTCTGCGATCCTTGCGTCCGGAGGCAGCCGGTTCCCGCCACTCCCTTGTGTCGTCCGTGTCGAAGTGATGGCGCTCTACAGCTCCAGTCGCGCGAGGAGGTCGCCGAGGCGTACGCGCGGCAGCTGCATGAGGCGACGGCCGTGTATGAGCCCTTGCGAGAGGCTGTTGGTGGATTGACCGACCAGTTTTGCACACTGATGCGCGAGCAGGACGACCTGCGGCGCAACATGCAGCGTGACCAGGGCGTGCTCTTCTCGCTCCTCAAGCAAATGTCGCAGCGGCTTGAGTCGATTGAGCAGGGCCAGTCGCGCCAGGCCACTGGCGCGAGTCGGCAGGCGTCACCACAACAATCGCTCGACGACGGCGACGGCGGCAGCAGGGATGGTGGAGGCGGCGAACTTTGCGACCAGCGTCGGCAGCAGGGTGAGGGCGGCACGTCGTATTCGGGTCAGCGGAACAGCGAGAGGGCCACGGGCGCCAAGGAGGGGATGGACACGAAGAGCCGCCGACTGCAGCACGGGGCGGGCGGCGACGGACGCAGGCAGGACGATGGGGGAAGGAGCTGCGTGCCGTCAGAGAGAGAGTGTAGAGAGGCGTGGGAGAGAGAGAGCGCGTGAGGAGAGGCGCAGGGCGCTCGTTGACCGCCCGGTGCTGTCGTCGGAGCAGGAGGTGTACAGGAGGGCGGCAGACGCCGACAGAGGCAGCCATCACTGCGAGGCAGACGCCGATCGAGGCAGCCAACGCATCGTGCGCGGGTACCATGTGGCAGACGCCGACAGAGGCAGCCGTCACTGCAAGGCAGACGCCGATCGAGGCAGCCATCGCAGCGCGCACAGGTACATGGAGGAGGTGACCGACGACGAGGAGGAGTACTATGGGGCGGCAGACGCCGACAGAGGCAGCCGTCACCGCGAGGCAGACGCCGACAGAGGCAGCCGTCGCAGCAAGAGAGGTGCGGCAGACGCCGACAGAGGCAGCCGTCACCGCGAGGCAGACGCCGACAGAGGCAGCCGTCACAGCTGGGGAGGTGTGGCAGACGCCGACAGAGGCAGCCGACACCGCGAGGCAGACGCCGACAGAGGCAGCCGTCGCAGCTGGGGAGGTGTGGCAGACGCCGACAGAGGCAGCCGACACCGCGCGGCAGACGCCGACAGAGGCAGCCGTCATCGCGGGGCAGACGCCGACAGAGGCAGCTACCGCAATGCGCATGGATACAGTAGCGAGTTCGAGCAGGAGAGAGAGCTGCGTGAAAGGCAGCATCAGTTTCGTTCTGGCCAAGACGGCCAGATGCAGGGGCAGGCGCACAGGGCGCCATCGCCAGGTGGTTGGCGGCAGTATGCCGACGTTGGCAGATTCTTCGGGGATGGACGCGGCGACAACATGACTGTCGAGGTGTTTCTACACCGATTCCGACGCCGCATGCAGGTTGAGTGCGTCCCATACGAGCAGTGGGGTGGCATCTTAGAGAGTTGGCTTGGCGGAGAAGCCGAGCAGGCCATTGTCCAGTACCAGGCGCAGAGTGGCATCGACCAGTTGTCCTTCCGAGAGATTGAGGACAAGCTGAAAAGGCTGTACGGCCCAAGCAAGAACTCGACCTTGGCCTACTACAAGTTGACGGAGGTGAAGTGGGATGGCAGGCCCGTCGAGTCATTGGTGGCCGACATTAGGCACCTGGTGACGCGAGCGTACCCGGACATGACGGCCGAACAGTGGAAGGAGGAGACCAAGCGGTCTCTCATTCGTGTGGTCCCTGAGCGGTATCAGTGGATCATGCTCTCGAATGACTCCAAGGACCTGGAGGATGTGGTAGGCATGCTGCAGCGAGCCGTTGAGCTCAGCGAGACGTCGAGGGCTGCCAGCCAGCAGAAGGCACTGGCAAGCCAACCAGCTTCTGGCTACCAGCCAGCGCCACAGCAACAGTTGGCGATCACGAGCGGGCCAGCGCAGAACAGGTCTGGACCAGCACAGGGCGGCCCGCCCACGTGCTTCCGGTGCCAGCAGTCTGGCCATCTTGCTAGAGACTGTCCGCTAGTCTCTCAGCAGCCATTTCGTGGTCAGGGGCGAGGTGGTAGCAACAGCAGCTGGCGTGGACGACCGACGGCCCACACAGTGGCGCTGAGGAATGAGCCGCCGTACTACGAGCCACAGGAGCCAGTTGTTGAAGAGCCGGAAGAGGCGGAGCAGCCACGACAGAACGAGTCGGTGGCGGGCGCGGGCGGGGATGCGGCAGGCGCCGCAGGTCGAGGAGAGCCAGGAGCAGCAGACGTCTGAGTCTGGCTGGGACGAGTACGTCGACAGGTCGCAGGGTCGAGCCTGTGTGGGAGTCGTTGAGACTATGGTGAGCGTTGAGAAGCCGAGGAGCTTGAAGGAGGGGCCATCGACCCTGGTGGGAGGGCCCGCTCCAGTAGTCGAAGTAGTGATCGACGGCAGGGAGAAGTTGCGCGTCTTGGTGGACACTGGTGCGGGTCCATCAATCATCATTGGCAAGTCCGTGTTGAAGCGTCTGTTTGGACACTACACGGCTGGCCACTTCGACAAGCACTTGACGAAGCTCCGAGGAGCAAGCGTGACTCAGTGTAATGGTGATTCGTTGGCAATTTGGGGGCAGGTTGTGGTCGACGTGACGTTTGGTGCGGTCACCAAACCATTGCCAATTTTGGTTGTGGAGCGGCTGAACACGTCACAGTACCATGAGGCCCTCATGGGGACGGCAGCATTGGTGGAATTGGGCTTCCGTTTGCTCGCGCCAGACGGGCTGAGCATCATGGATGGTGTGCGTTTTGAGTTTCGGAAGTCATCGGAGAGTACGGGCCAGCGAATCGGAGGCAGAGGGATGGAGTCTTTGCCTGAGTCGATGGGTCAGCACCTGATGAACGTGATGCGTCGGTATTGCATTGAGCGCGGATGGGTGGCTGACGCAAGTGTGGCGGTGGGTGAGGCGAGCGTTCGGAGTGCCGAAACATCTCTCTCGCTGGCATCTCTGCGGGCATTTCGACGTCGTGACGTCGATGTAGTGTGCTGCGCTGTTGTGTGCCTGCGCCAGTAACAGTAACGCGTGCCAGAACAATGCGCATACGGCCGTTAGAACGTGGTGCGTTTGAGATGGAAGCCCGGAAGAGTTGCACCGCAAGTTCGAACAACTTCGAATTAATTTGTAAATTTGGACAGCCACCGCAAGCTTTTAATTGGTAAGAAGATTGAGTTGCATTTAATTAAACTGCAGCGATTGGAGTATGTCGCTTGTAAGCGGCGTAAACGTACACATTTTAAATTTGCGCGCATTAGGGGAACGCTCTATCTTTTAGGGGAAAGCCTATCCACCTCCACTGACACCCAGGATCGTGACACCCGTGACACCCAGAAAGTAAATTCCCATGCACCGCGTCTAGTCCGGTAAAACCGAACTGGAAGGGGCAAGGGGGCGAGTCTGGAAGGGGGGTGTAACTTTTGTAATTATTTCGGTGAGTTATATTTTATGCTTTCCTTGTCGCACTTTTAAAGTTATTATTCTAGAGTTGTAATTTCTAGTTGAGGCGCAAACTTAAAAGAATGGCGGAAAACAATTCTGGCACCCTCGACGAGTTTGTGGAGTCGTCAGATGAAGCGGCCGACCTGTTGGTGCACAAGACGCGACAGGACGTGATCGATGTTGCGCAGAGAGACGTGCCCCACCTGATGCCTGACGGCATGAAACAAGCCAGCTTCGTCGTCGACTGCACGGCGATCAAAACCACCAAGGATCTTTTTGTGGACTCATACGGAAAGTGGGGCAGAGGATGCCGATCCTGCCGTCACTTCACATCTGGTAATTAATTTCTGCCACTGTGGCCGCAAAAAAATGGAAAAAGTGTCTTTTTTTCAAAAAAAATATGAAAAGATACCTTTATTTTGTATTCATGTTTGTATTTTGATGATAGCGAAAAGTAGTGGCAGACATGTGACATGATTTGCGGAATTTGATATGAATATAAAAACGCCGCGAGCGGTACGAGTACCGGCAGCACAACGAGCAGCGCTACTCGATGGCCATGCGAGACATGGTCGTCCACTGCAGATATAGCTGTGTCGTGTCGCGCTACCCGTACTTTAACAACAAGCTGCTTGACGATTCCAACACTAAGGGCAAGTCGGTGGGTGCTTTCATGCATCCGAAATGTGAATGCCGTGAATCGCGCACAGTGATGTAGACGTATGACTCGGTTTGCCTGCAGCGCACAGCGGACTAGAGAAAAGACGTGGGACGCGATGTGCCGCGCTGCGCTGCGTTCAGAATTGTTCCCCGCTGTAATGTCGCGACTAATGTCGCAACATGTCGGTGCTTAAGACTAAGTCCCACCCCTAGCTGGCGCGGAAATGGTTAGTCCATAGAATGGTTTCGCGCTACTGTGGCCTTAAGCACGCAAGAAGATCGATATGCGCAGTGATTGGTCGCATCGAGGTCGACTGACCAATGTCCAGCGAGGGTGTCGCGCGCGTGTCGATTTCGCTAATTTTCGTAGGACGCGCGTGTGCTTAAACGTGTGTTTCGCCCGTAAATCCGCCAGGCGTCGCTTCTCCCCAACGTATCCCCTGTAGAAGCGTCGTCACTTTTGTCGATTCCCACCCTCTGGAGCGGCGACTTTTGTCGATCCCCCTCCTTAGGAGCCGCGTAGAGTCGGAAAGTCCCTGAGCGAGCTCGGATCCAGGCTGGGGATAGCGAGCATTCCTTTCCCCCCCCCCCCCTTGAGCCCCAGGTAGTGAGGTAGTGCGTGAGCGTGAGCGCGTGTAGGTAGGAGCGCCCTATTTTCTTTTGCGCGTGACCCGGCGCCAGAAGAAGGTGAGTTTCCCCCTCAAGAGGAGGTCGTGGGCTGCGGCATGGCAAGAGCGCGTGGTGCAGCGACGTCGAGGGCGACAGCAGCGAGGGCAGGCGAGCGTGGAGTGTGGCGTGCACACAGCTTTGTGAGAGTGTTTGAGCTTGGCCTTCAGAACCTTCAGTCTCGGCGTGTGTTGTGGAAGTCTGTCTGTCTGTCTGCGTGGTCGTCTGGGTCGATCGAAGTTCGTCTCTTGGCAGCTGCGGACGTCGGCCCTTGTGGTAACGTTCACCAGTGCCCTGAGTGCGTCAACTTCGCGTCCGGTAACACTTATTAGGCAAGGCAACCCTTCCCTTCATCCAGTAGACAGGTGCCTGAGTCGACAGGTGTCGACGCGCCTTGCTGAGCAGAGCAGACAGGCAGGAATAATCCCCACTCTCAGGGCAGAGTGGTGAGGATTTCGGCATCACTGTCAGCGTCACAGGACGGAGTGTCAAGCCAGGGTGCCCTAGTGAAAGAGGGGCCCTTGGCCTTGACATTGCAGTGGTGCCGCGACCTCTCACATTCTGTGTGTTTCGCGGTCGAGTGTGTGTGCTGTGCGCCTATTTGTTAGAAAATCGGAGATTTTTTCGGCCCCTCGGGGTGGGGGTGCGAAATTGCCGCTAGCCGAGCCCAGGGGAAGTGTGAACGGGGTCCGAGGGCGTGTGTACCATCCCCTTTTTGATTTCGCCGTTGCGGTATAGGTAAGGCCGACGGGAAATCATTGTAGTCTGGAGATGTCGCAACAGGGGGACGCGACATTGGCGCCACTGGCAGGTGGCGCGGGCGCCGGTAGACTGAGGCAGCCGAAGTGCTGCAGTTGTGGCCAGGGGGTGGCAGTGGATGCGCTCATCGGGTGCATGACCGACGGCTGCCAGAGTGTGTTCTGCGATCCTTGCGTCCGGAGGCAGCCGGTTCCCGCCACTCCCTTGTGTCGTCCGTGTCGAAGTGATGGCGCTCTACAGCTCCAGTCGCGCGAGGAGGTCGCCGAGGCATACGCGCGGCAGCTGCATGAGGCGACGGCTGTGTATGAGCCCTTGCGAGAGGCTGTTGGTGGATTGACCGACCAGTTTGGCACACTGATGCGCGAGCAGGACGACCTGCGGCGCAACATGCAGCGTGACCAGGGCGCGCTCTTCTCGCTCCTCAAGCAAATGTCGCAGCGGCTTGAGTCGATTGAGCAGGGCCAGTCGCGCCAGGCCACTGGCGCGAGTCGGCAGGCGTCACCACAACAATCGCTCGACGACGGCGATGGCGGCAGCAGGGATGGTGGAGGCAGCGAACTTTGCGACCAGCGTCGGCAGCAGAGTCAGGGCGGCGCGTCGTATTCGGGTCAGCGGAACAGCGAGAGGGCCACGGGCGCCAAGGAGGGGATGGACACGAAGAGCCGCCGACAGCAACAAGCGGCGGCAATTTTGAAAAGATGCAACAGATGCAACAGATGCAACGATGCAACGAATTCCATGTTCCCGCCTCCAGTTAGTTAGTAGTCAAAGCGAAAGTCGAAAAAAGCGTGAGAGTTGGAAGAAAGAAAGTTGAGATGGCCGAGCAAGGGCGGTGCGCGGCATGCCACGTCAGCTTCGAGACCAGCTTTGAACTGCGCGAACACAATCTGTTTGAGCACGAGCTACATGGTGACGACGGCCATATTGCCACTGTTGGCAGAGAAGAAACCGTTGCGTATGCAGCTGCCTCTTCCCGGTTCGACGTCGACGGCCCACCTTCTCCTTTGGCGGAGTCGACGCCCGTCAAAAGCCCGCAAAAGAAGCGACAGGACCAACGTCCTTCCCCAGAGAAAGGGACCATGAACCGAGCCGCTGAGGGCGACGATTCGACAGCAGCAGGAGGGGTGTCCTTATTTCAATGATTTTTTACCAGTTTAAAAATACGTATCCAAGCAAATCGGCCCTGGTCGAGGGGGAGGAAAACGTTTTGGGGTGGGTTTGCATAGGTGTAGGTTGGGTCTCAAGCCACTGTTGGGGGGGGGGGGGCAGGGTCGCCATGAGTGTGGCGGGGTGTAAAGCCATTTCAGGTAAAATGTCCGGAATAAGAAGTTTGTGAGGAGGGGTTTGAAAGGGCTAATTCTGCACTGAAATAGCGTGTAAATAGGTACTTTTTGGTCCAAAATGAGTCAAAATATGGTCTAAATAGGTGTTTTTTTAGTCTTACAACACTGAACAAGAGGCAAAAACACCCACCTCTTTTCCAATTTTTTTCAATTATGCAGAGAAAGGTTTCCCAGAATTTATCCAGGATGGCGATGGTCGGTGGGGGAGGGGGTGAACATAGGTGGGCTCAGGGTGGGGGTAGGGGGAAGGGGTTCACCCTCTCCATGGCTATAGCTGTGTCGCTTTTTTTGCGGGAGAGAGGGCCCCCCCCCCCTGCCCATCGCCATCCCGGATAACTTGCGGGAAACACTCTCTCAATATCAAAAGAAATGGGTAAAGATGCGTATTTCTGTTTTGCTTTCAGTGTAGTGTGATTCTAAAACGCCTGAAACGCGGTATTTAGACCTTATCATGACCCATTTTAGACCAAGAGTACCCATTTTACGCATTATGATGGTGCGACATCTTCCATTTCGACTCCCCCCCCCCTCCACAATTTCCAATCCCGGGCATTTTTCCGGGACGTCTCTAGACCCCCTCGAAACTCCCGGAGATCCCCCCCACTGGCTTTTGGACCAATCTACATCTATGGGGGTGAACCAACCCCAATATTGCGAAAAATGCTCTCCATAAAATCTGGACACCCCAACAGATGCGGCAGAGTGGCTCGGACGTCGGTTCTATCAAAAGGCCGCAGAAGTGGGCCAGATCCTATATAACGTCAGCGTGGGCACGGTGGAGGCGCGTCGCGCGCCATTTGGAGAGCTGCCCAAAGGATGGTGGGAGGGTGCGTACGTGATGCACCTCGGCACGTCAGCAGCACGCAGAGACTGCACCACCGATGGCTACGGGACGTGGCGGCCAATTCGCAGCATCACCCACTTCCTGCGGCTCAAGGAGAATGGGCATGTGGCGCTGATCACCAGAGAGAAGGGTCTCCAACAAGACCAAGTCGATCACGATTACAAGCTGCTGCGCTCCGAATACAGTCACAAGGAATTGGCCACCGATTTTGTCAAACGCGTCTACAAGCTATTTGCACAAGGAAGTGGCGAGCCATTGTCCTGTCTCGTTCAATATCAGTGGAAAGTTGAGCCCTTCGACTTTGCGCCGTCACCGCATGGGAACGCGAAAAGGCGGCTGTCGCCGTTTTTTAGGTTTCATAAATCCCTTTTTATTTTGTTTGCCTGCAAGCAACAACAATTATAATGAACAGAGTAATTTGTGCAGGACGAAGCCCAGTGTTTTGGACGACTTGGCTGAGAGGAGCGGAAACCACATGCCGCCGCGAGAGGCTCTCAAGATGGTGGCGCGAGACCGTGGTGGCGGGCTCGGCGCCAGATCTACTCAAGATCTGCCACGCAATGCCCAGCAAGCGTACTATGCCTGCAAGAAAGGGGTAGGAGGAAAATCATTGGAAGAAAACCAGTGGAGGCAGACGGTCCAAGGGGGGGGGGGGGTAGAAGGTCCTTTGCCGAACCCAATCCCAAAAGGCTTTCGGTATGCCCCGCGTTCCCCCCCCCCCTTCCCTAGCCTTTATTTTCTGCCGAAACAGCAACGCAACGCAGAGATGCAAATGACGCAGACGACTGACGAGAGATCTCTTTAGCGCGATTCCACGTCCGCTTGGAGCGCGGACGGCAGGGGACGCAGGCCCATCTCCGACCAAGGTGAGGTCCGGCGCATGATCGGTGGCGGCTTCGTCAGGGACTCATCTCAAAGCGACGTGGTCGACGCGAATGGAAATACTGTCGTCATGGAAAGAACATTTTTGGGTGGTGCTCCCGCCCCCATGAAAACCCATTGCACGTTCTTTGGCACAATTGATTGTTTAGCTACCACTGAGATGCTCTCGATGTTCAAGCGCTGGTGCGTCTGTAAGAGGGATGGGTCGGACGGTGCCAACTCGTCCAGCAAGCGACCTCTGCTCGTCGACATGACGTTCCAATTGGCCGGTGACGCCTTCGTTATGGCAATGTGGTTTAGGAACCCACAGTTCGTCAATGAGAAAGGTCAACTATTGAATGTTTGGGAATATGGATTAGTGGCATATCCATGTGGTGGTGCGGATAGCCCCTCCCCCATCCATACCTCTGCCAGGTCTGTCCGAGTTGGGGGGGGGGGATGGACAAAAAGTGGGGGGTAGCTGACCAATTTTTTGACTTACATAGGCACTTTTGGTTAAAAATGGGTCGAAATAGGTGAGGCTTATATGTGAACGTAGATTTCTGCAGGTCTGGAGTCTCTGCAGCCTGTTTGCTTCGTCATGACGAACGCGAAATGCACTGACGATTTCACCTATGGTTTTGAAAAGCTTGCGCAGCTGTCAGGCGTTGAACAAGATGAGTGTCTGTATGCTCTCGTCTGCGACCAGGGCCCTGCTTCATTGTTTAATGTGTTAATTTTTATTTTGCTATTTTTGCGCTATTTTGGAGCAATAATTTTCAATCTGGACACCAATCGATCCCCCACATTGAACTCCACATTATCGATAGTTCACTGGCAGTATTTTCAATTGTTGAAACGGGGCCCAGGAGGCGGCGCAACTGAAGGCCTTCAAATCTTCACCCTTGTTTGCTGATAAGCTCACTGCAGTGGTTTTGTGCGAGCTCCATTTGCGGGACAACTTCAAAACGAAGATGCGACAGTTGGCATTTTCGGACAATGAACAGCAGGTTTAAGAATGCGCACTTTTCTCAAGTTGTAGCTTGCTTGCTACGGACGGGTTCAGGTGACGGAGTCGGAAATCTTTGGTGGCGAGGTGGCGCTCGCCGACAGGCTGCAGAGGGTGCGCGTCAAGGGGCTGGTCGACCGACCGACCGCCGAGTCGTTTCATCGCTGCGCGGACGCGTACGCTCCAGCTTGGAGCGCGCGTGGCAACGGACGATTTCTCGAGTTTTTCGACAAGAAGCGTGGCGTGCTCATCGACCATTATCTCGAGCCTGTGAGGGCAAAGTTGCTCGGACACCCCCCAGGTCTGGCATGTCACGTGGCATCGAGATAAGTGATGCATGCATATCAGTGGTGAATGTAGGCCGAGTGACGGCCAACGACTGCGAGTGCATGAACCGCCAGCTCAAGGCCGACATCCCCAAGAACTGCAGCCAGGCGGACTTGGTTAGGCACCTGCGCGAGTTCTCTGCAGGAAAGCTCGAGCAGCTGCAGCTGGGCTTCCGGGGAGTGGGTCCTCTGCGGGTGGCGAGCCAATTCAAGGTTCAGGTTCCATTCACACATGTGCGCTAGTCAACTTTCGACTTAAGGGGGGGGGGGGGGGTTGGGTCGGGGTGGGGTATGCTGGTGGGAAGCAATCACTGTAGAACCCCGTTGTAGAACCCCACGCTAGTCGACAAGTTAATGTTTTGCGAAGTTCAGGCGCAGCTGAAGCAACACGGAGACTTCGCGACCCAGAAAGAGCGCCGCGATGCGTATTCACAGTTCGTTGGGCTGCCGATGGACGCGATACCAGAGTTGGTGGGGCTGTCGCTCACCAAGAACGAAATTCGATCCTTTTTCCCGGATGGTGATTCGTTCGATTTGTTCTGGCAGGATTGATTGAATGTGGCGTGTACTTTCCTTTGGTTTAACTACGATGAATCAGGGTGTACGCGTCAGCGTACAACCCTAATATGTGACTACTTCTCAATGCGGGTTTTTGAATTTTCGATCGCCTATAACTTTTGATTGCCTGAACGGATTTCGACGCGTTATGGCGCAAATGAACCGCCTTCTTCTGGGGCATTGAACGCGCCATAACGCGTTTCCTTGCTTTACTGTAAGGGGTTACAAACCAATATGGTACTGCAGATGTGCACGCACGCACGCACACAATCGAATGAATTGCTTCACAAAAAACTCAATGTGGATAGGGCGGATCACTTCGGATAAAACACAAAAGTTGGCCGCCTAGTCATAGCGATCATTTTCATACTTTACATCACTATGCTGTGACGCAGCAATATAGCACAACTGCATGTGCACGTATGCATGCACATAATGTTGTGCCTATGTACAATGTACGCACATGTGTTGGGCAGATGCTTAGCTGACACTTCCTGTGAGAAAGATCCGAGATTCCCATTCCTTTTTCTCAGTGGGCGGGTCAATGCTCTCGCACTCATACAAGACTAGACCACCAAGATGCACACATGGTTTTGTTGTTTTGTAAAAAGTTTTGTAAGTTGTAATTATCAGGAACCCAAGTTCTGCATTACACGTTCACGTGTAATGCAGTGCCACGTGATTGACACACGTTCACGTGTTCACGTGTATCCTCTCCCACCAGTGTCCACTGGTGGGAGGCATCGACACGTGGCGTCGCTTATCGCGTCCACAGGGCGACGTCCACAGGGCGATTATCGATGTTTGTCTTACGAAAAAACACTGTATTAAGGAAAAATTTGCAGGTGGCTGCAAAAAAGGTGAATATGTGACGCTCTTTTGTTGAAGTCCAGTTTGAAAAAGAGGGGTATTAATTAAGGCACGCCCCATTGATGTATAGCTGCTTACACTTTGCAGATGATCAACTTCAGTTTGAACAAACCGTGTATAAAATCCGAACCAAACGCAGCAACACGTCACATATTCGGCATTTTTTTTGTGAGCCATCTCACTCAGCTAAAACGCAAAAGCAATCCTTTCACATTTCATCTATCTCTAGCATCTATCTTTTCTTCCACAGGTCCATGTGGGCAGGGACTTCGCCCCGCCGATGAGGACAGTGCCTCGGACCAGGCTTCCTGAGCAGCCGGTCCGTAGTGCGTCTCTTCTGCTGGGTGAAGTCCCAGACCACTGTGTCCTGCGCTCAGACACGGCTGAGCCAGCACCAGACCGTAAGGTTTTGCTTCCAGGACCGCGAGCGCTCGTGCGCGCGCGCGTGCGTGCGTGCGTGCGTGCGTGCGCGCGCGCGTACGTACATACGTACATACGTACGTACGTCTGCATTGTGGTCGATGTGCAAGATCATGGGGTCCTTCCCACCTGTCTCGCAACTCCGGCATATGAATGCGGCTGTCATGTGAATGCAGTGTGTTCCAGTCCAGTTAGGTCCTACAATTGCCACTGCACCTTCCTATGCACGCGAACACAAAAAATGCCGAATATGTGACGTGTTGCTGCGTTTGGTTCGGATTTTATACACGGTTTGTTCAAACTGAAGTTGATCATCTGCAAAGTGTAAGCAGCTATACATCAATGGGGCGTGCCTTAATTAATACCCCTCTTTTTCAAACTGGACTTCAACAAAAGAGCGTCACATTCACCTTTTTTGCAGCCACCTGCAAATTTTTCCTTAATGCATTTTCTTACTGCAGGAAAATAATGCTATTGAAATGGACGCTACGAAAACGTTTAGGATGGCTGCAGAGCGCTGACGTTCTCGACAGTTCTTACGCGTCTGCAGCGCAGCTGGTGGCTAATCACGAAACTTTGATTCACCAGCACCCTCAGCATCCCTGCACGTTTACTGTCCTCTCCAGCGACAACAGAGACTACAGAGTCACGCACGATGCCGAGCTCGTCAGCTTTGTGTGTAGCTGTCAAAAGTGGGACCGCCGGCGGCAGCTATACTGCGAGCACAGCCTGGCTGTGGCCGACTGCAACAAGTCCCTCAGGCATACACGAAATTTGTCCGGGGTTATTTTCTCACTCTCCCACCGGTTTCCATCGGTTTCTCCACCGGTTTCCATTCTCAGTTTTCACACTTTGTCACGTTTCCTTATCCGATGAGAATTTCATGTATGCCCACAGGCAGTACATATTGAACGTGGCAGAAACTGCAAAGGCGTCGAGCACTGTGAAGCTGCTGCAGCCTCTTCAACCGGCTGGTGTGCATTTCACGTAACTGGACTTGTAGAATATGGCAAAAGACGTGTTTATTTCAGGAGCTGGCCGTAAGGGTGCGACTCGCAAGTACGGCGGTCGGCCCGACACCGCGGGGCGCCAGCTGGCAGCAGTCGTCGACTCTGAAGACATGTTTGGGAGAGCCGATGAGCGCCCTCAGTGCCCGTGTGGTTGCGGATGGACTGCTCCGTCGAGAGCCGAGCGTACGTCGATTCCAACGATTCCTACTGGCCCTGCGACCAAGCCATACATGGACATGGTGGAGCCGTTCGTGTTGACGTCCGTTGCCTGTTTCCTCAACAGAAAACACCAAAATGAGCGCAAATGCTGGGGATGCGATGTGAGGTTCTTGGGACGCAATTCTTGTTGCTTGTGCGGTGGTCGGCCCGACACCGCGGGGGCGCCAGCTGGCAGCTTAATTGTGCGCTACTAGGTGCGGATCACGGTGAACGACATCGAGCCGTTCGACCTCATGCTGATCCACAGGGAGCGGCATCCGTACAAGAGGGACGACGGACGCGAAGTGTACACTGCGAAGAAGGACGAATGCGCTCTACACTGCCGCTATGAGTTCGTAGTTTGGCCGTGGAAAATCATTTGCGAGATGGGTACTGTTTGACTTTGCAGGTGTGTGGTGCCGCGCTACAAGCCATGCTTTGGCGTTGGCTTGTTCATGGTCGACAAAAGTGCCGAGCGTCTCAGCGATAAGCACCGGTGCCATTTTCAGGCGCAATTCGGGACTACGCTCAGCTAGGAAGGATCTCTATCCGAATCTTAAATCCTCGTTGTGGTGCTATTCGTACGGGTGGAATTTGTGCAAGTCACATTCGCGAAGTTGACGTTCATTCCATGGTAGGTAATCATTTTGTGTTGGTCGTATGTGTGCGTGCGGTGGAGTTTTGTGCGGTGCGAGTACGGCGTGCTGGATTGCATTTCTTTCCCTTGGTTGCATTGCTACGTTTGTTGAATTGACGCGAAACTGTTGAAAGTGAAAGAATTTTTGGGGTAAATTTCCGCGCTTCATTGTACACTACCTCATCATAATTTACTCCATGTTCTGCAGTATTTTGGGTCTGCACCCCACTTTTGGGTCTGTACCCCTTCCCCCCCCCCCCCCCACTATACATGCATCTGGGGGGGCACTTGGATTGTCCCCTCTGCCCCCCCCACCCATTTTACTTAATTTTTCCAACCTCTACAATTGAAAAGTAGCGTTTTTTTCAGTGTTTTCCCTAAAACAGTTAAACACAACTATTTATAGCCTCTTTTAACATTTTTTTACCAAAAAAGTGCCTTTTCAGACTTATTTAGGTATTCAGGTACATTTTTACCTTCTGGGGACCCCCCCCTCCATTTTCAAATCTGGGTAACCTCCCCCCCACCCCCAGAAGGGTCTCGGACCCCCACTTCAAAAACCCGGTTATGCGTATCCAGTATCCAGCCCCCCCCCCCCCCCTCCTTCGCATTCCCTTTCGTAACACCGTTTAGTTTGAAACATTTTGTGGCCGCCTTCACTAACTGGAGGCGGGAACAGGGAATTCGTTGCATCGTTGCATCTGTTGCATCTGTTGCATCTTTTCAAAATTGCCCAAGCGGCGGGCGGCGACGGACGCAGGCAGGACGATGGGGGAAGGAGCTGCGTGCCATCAGAGAGAGAGTGTAGAGAGGCGTGGGAGAGAGAGAGAGCGCGTGAGGAGAGGCGCAGGGCGCTCGTTGACCGCCAGGTGCTGTCGTCGGAGCAGGAGGTGTACAGGAGGGCGGCAGACGCCGACAGAGGCAGCCATCACTGCGAGGCAGACGCCGATCGAGGCAGCCATCGCAGCATGCGCGGGTACCATGTGGCAGACGCCGACAGAGGCAGCCGTCACCGCGAGGCAGACGCCGATCGAGGCGGCCATCGCAGCAAGCACAGGTACATGGAGGAGGTGGCCGACGACGAGGAGGAG
>JASAMY010003296.1:0-16126 GCA_030248085.1 Paralinhomoeus sp. GSCO2_6 | reverse complement strand
CTGAATGCGGATTTTTGAATTTTCGATCGCCTATAACTTTTGATTGCCTGAACGGATTTGGACGCGTTATAGCTCAAACGAACCGCCTTCTCCTCGGCATCGAACGCGCCATAACGCGTTTCCTTGTTTTGCTGCAAGGGGGCGATACCTCCAAAAAATGTTGTGAAAACGCGGGTTTTTTTTTTCGTGTTCTCTGCCACTTTTTTGGACCGCCGCTCCTGAACGCCGCTAGCGATTGGGCTGAAACTTGGCATCGATACGCAGTCTATGGTGGCAATTTCTACCTCAAATGCATTTGCTCCTAGTTGCTTCCAGTCTTGAGTTATGGCCGATTTTTCCCGTTTTTTTGGACATAGCCGTTTTTTTCGGCCAAAACTTTGTTAGCTATAGGCGCTTCAACCGCTCATCGGAGAGTTTTAATTAAATGGTGAAAGCCAGCCCAGACATGTAGCATTTCACTTTCGCAATTAGGTCGCTCCGACTTCCATGTCGCCATAGCCGAATTTTTTTGATAGTTCCGACAAGAGTAAAACTCCAAAAAATGCCATGTAAACCCCCAATTTTTTTTTATTTTATGAACAAGTCGTCAAGGCGAGTCATCGGTGTCAATGTTTTTAAAGTTTCATCACTGGATAATGAGATATGAGCTCCTAAACCTTCAAAAAATGATTTTATTTTTATTTTTTTTTATAATTTTTTTGTTAAAGTAATCGGCATGAAACTTTGCAAACATATGCTGTATACAATCAGAAATTAATCCCCCAAATGGATTCTTCCTAAATGCCCACAATCTTGAGATCCAGGACGCTTAGTAATGTTGCGTCTTGGACAACAAATCGAGAGGTCGCGGGTTCGACTCCCGCTGGCGTCTCTTCCTATCTTTAAAAACCAATCAATATTGCGTTACCCCAGTGTCCCTTCCTGCCCCACCCATGTTGTTCCCATGAACCACCCTGCATTTTTTCAGTTTTTTCGTTTTTCTTTTCAGATGTTAAAATATTTTTTGGCTGACTTCAAGTGCTTTTGGGATGGGCTTTATGCTCCAACCTCACAAGACACACATTCATGCACGCACGCACGCACGCACGCACGCACGCACGCACGCACGCACGCACGCACGCACACACGCACGCACGCACGCACGCACTGACGCACGCACGCACGTCCGCCCGCACTCTTGCATGCGCGCACGCACACACCGACGCACGCAAGCACGCCCGCACGCACGCACGCACTTTCGTACGCATGCACGCACGCGCGCACGCACGCACGCACGCATGCACGCAGCGCATGCACGCACGCACGCACGCCGTAGTTGACCACCATCTTGGCCGCGCAGAGGAAGGGTGGCATAGGACGCGTCCTCAACGAGCATGCTGGTTGTGGTGGCGTCCTCGTGGTCGGGCTTGGGGGAACGAGCGCGTCACGCGCCACTCGCTGGTGTTCAGCCCCTGATTCTGTAACTCGAGGAGTTGCAGCACGTCCTTGGTGTTCGAGACGTTGCCCAGGAAGGAAGGTGTTTGTAAAGAAATTCTACAGTTTTGAACTTGTACACTGTACACATTTTTATTTAATACGACGTTTCGGCTACGACACCCCCTCCCCCCACAGAATGGTCTCTGGCGTGCCCCCCCCCACCCACTTTACAAAAACCCGGTTACATGTATGCTACTGTGGTAGGGAAACTCACGCCCCCTGTTTTGTGCACCTTGTTTGCACCCGAAATCCGTGCATGCGTGGGAGCACATTTTGTACATGTCAATACGAAAAAACACTGTAATAACGAAAAATTTGCAGGCAGCTGCAAAAAAGGGGAATATGTGACTTCCGTAGAGCTGAAGTCCACTTTGAAAAAAGATTGTATACATAAGAGCATTGCAGTGGAGTCCACTTTGAAAAACGATTGTATAACAGCATTGCAGTTGATGTGGAGTCCATTTTGAAAAACGATTGTATAAGAGCATGCAATGGTATGAACAATCAATTTGCTTGTCACATATTCGGCGTTTTTAGCGTGAGCTATTTTGGCATATTTCATTTCGGACAACAGTCATTCTAGTGACATCACTGTTGCCCAGCTAAAAGTGACACACACCACTGCCCTACGCACATTGCAGATAGAACTAAGAACCATAAGCGCAACTGGACTCTTGGTGTGGTGTGGTATGTATTTCAATGCTGCTGATTACGGATTCTCAAAGGACAGGTAAATGAGAAGTTTCGAAACGGTAATGTAGATTGTGTTTGTAGAACAGCTCCTTAAATTATACCTGAAGTGCCTGTTGTGCATATTCTCCATCCATTAACACGACAAATTTCTGTTACTGTGCTTGAAAGAATCAGTTATCCCAATTCCAGACTGCACGTATGTTTGCAGAATAGAACAATTTGTAGGTATCGTAATTCGAACTGTGGTAGAATCAAAATATTCTATTCATTGGCTCATCATTTCCAACTTACAAAATATTTGAGTGTCTATGTACGTGCGTGCGTGCGCGTGTGAGTGTGTGCGTAGGTTGATATGCGCTTTTCCTAGTATGCTAAGTGCCACTGTATTCTGTCATCATGTAGCGAGCGCTAAAAACGCCGAATATGTGACAAGCAAATTGATTGTTCATACCATTGCATGCTCTTATACAATCGTTTTTCAAAATGGACTCCACATCAACTGCAATGCTGTTATACAATCGTTTTTCAAAGTGGACTCCACTGCAATGCTCTTATGTATACAATCTTTTTTCAAAGTGGACTTCAGCTCTACGGAAGTCACATATTCCCCTTTTTTGCAGCTGCCTGCAAATTTTTCCTTAATTTATCATACATTGCCTTTACGGTATTCCGTTCCATGATACACATACAGTGGCTTCACACGCATTGATCAGTCTACTGACATACCTGCATTAACCCGTGCGAATTTGCGTTAGTCAACAACTATGGAACGTCTCTTTTGAAACCAGCTCGTTCTAAATACCGCAATTGTTCAGCTGACCAAGAGCGGCGCGCCACCTGCAGCGCCATGTACAAGCGCGCACGCTGCTTGAGGCGAATCTGGACTCTATACATACCCCCCACCAAGTTCGATAACATCTCTGTGGGGCCACGCAGAGCGCGGACGTCCATTGCTGGCACTTGCAGTGTCGTCGTCGTCGCACAGTGCAAGTGTTTCTTCAGGCAGAGTGATGCACTGAAGAAGGAAAGGATGACGCGTCCATTGGACTGTCCCGTCTGCGGCGCGGAGCGGAGCTCCAGGGAGGAACTGGAGGCGCACCTCTCGTCCGACCACCTCGAGTGGTTCCCATACCAGTGTCGCAGCTGCGAGCACGTACGCGTCGCGACGCGCTGGACGCTGCAGCGCCACTGTCTGCATGTGCATCCAGGACTGGAGAGCCTGGTAACATTACAGACGTGTGTGTTTCGCGACAACGACGAGGAGTGACGGATCGCACCTTTTTTTTGCAGTTCGCCTACCAGAACAACCCCACCAAGGAAGCGCAGCTGACCCAGTGGCTGCTGCAAGCGACTTCGGCGGGCAAAAAGGAAAGCCCTGTCGTCGGCAGCCATGAGGCGGTCCCCCCAGCCGCCAGTGCATGCGGCGCTCCTCAATCCGTCAGCGGGGCTGCAGTAGGGAAGCGAATCAGGGTTGATCTGAGCAGCAGCGTTTTCCAGCCAAGCACGCTTACGTCAGAGCAGTGCAGCACACCAACCACAGCGACTGTCCGCCCAGCGCAGGCCGACGCTGAGGCGGCCGAGCAGGTGGAAACTGCGGCCGTCAGTGACCGGTCGTTGCAATCCGTCGATGGTGCGATTCAGTGTGAGAGTGAGACGGCAGGTTGGTCATTCACCATTCGTGCTTGACCGAACTGTGCAAGGGACTCAGGAGTCATATGCGGCCCCATCTCGCAGACATGGATCCCGGAAACTATGGAAATAAAAGTTGCCGCTTGAAATAGGGCGGTGCCTCACTGGCGTCTCGCTGGTCGTTGTCCATGTCGCGGCCGTGTCAGACGACACAATTTCGGGAAACCATGACCGTCGCACGCGTGTCGGACGACACAGTTTCCGGAAACCATGCAGTGACCTATTTCTGGCTGAAGCGTGTCGGTCGTGTCGGACGACACAATTTCCGGAAACCATGACCGTCGCACGCATGTCGGATGACACAATTTCGGGAAACCATGACCGTCGCACGCGTGTCGGACGACACAGTTTCCGGAAACCATGCAGTGACCTATTTCTGGCTGAAGCATGTTGGTCGTGTCGGACGACACAATTTCCGGAAACCATGACCGTCGCACACATGTCGGACGACACAATTTCGGGAAACCATGACCGTCGCACGCGTGTCGGATGACACAGTTTCCGGAAACCATACAGTGACCTATTTCTGGCTGAAGCGTGTCGGTCGTGTCGGACGACACAATTTCCGGAAACCATGACCGTCGCACGCATGTCGGACGACACAATTTCGGGAAACCATGACCGTCGCACGCGTGTCGGACGACACAGTTTCCGGAAACCATGCAGTGACCTATTTCTGGCTGAAGCGTGTCGGTCGTGTCGGACGACACAATTTCCGGAAACCATGACCGTCGCACACATGTCGGACGACACAATTTCGGGAAACCATGACCGTCACACGCGTGTCGGACGACACAGTTTCCGGAAACCATACAGTGACCTATTTCTGGCTGAAGCGTGTCGGTCGTGTCGGACGACACAATTTCTGGAAACCATGACCGTCGCACGCATGTCGGACGACACAATTTCGGGAAACCATGACCGTCGCACGCGTGTCGGACGACACAGTTTCCGGAAACCATGCAGTGACCTATTTCTGGCTGAAGCGTGTCCGTCGTGTCGGACGACACAATTTCCGGAAACCATGACCGTCGCACGCATGTCGGACGACACAATTTCGGGAAACCATGACCGTCGCACGCGTGTCGGACGACACAGTTTCTGGAAACCATGCAGTGACCTATTTCTGGCTGAAGCGTGTCGGTCGTGTCGGACGACACAATTTCCGGAAACCATGACCGTCGCACACATGTCGGACGACACAATTTCGGGAAACCATGACCGTCGCACGCGTGTCGGACGACACAGTTTCCGGAAACCATGCAGTGACCTATTTCTGGCTGAAGCGTGTCGGTCGTGTCGGACGACACAATTTCCGGAAACCATGACCGTCGCACGCATGTCGGACGACACAATTTCGGGAAACCATGACCGTCGCACGCGTGTCGGACGACACAGTTTCCGGAAACCATGCAGTGACCTATTTCTGGCTGAAGCGTGTCGGTCGTGTCGGACGACACAATTTCCGGAAACCATGACCGTCGCACACATGTCGGACGACACAATTTCGGGAAACCATGACCGTCGCACGCGTGTCGGACGACACAGTTTCCGGAAACCATGCAGTGACCTATTTCTGGCTGAAGCGTGTCGGTCGTGTCGGACGACACAATTTCCGGAAACCATGACCGTCGCACGCATGTCGGACGACACAATTTCGGAAACCATGACCGTCGCACGCGTGTCGGACGACACAGTTTCTGGAAACCATGCAGTGACCTATTTCTGGCTGAAGCGTGTCGGTCGTGTCGGACGACACAATTTCCGGAAACCATGACCGTCGCACGCGTGTCGGACGACACAATTTCGGGAAACCACGACCGTCGCACGCATGTCGGACGACACAGTTTCCGGAAACCATGCAGTGACCTATTTCTGGCTGAGGCGTGCGTGCGTGCGTGCCTGCGTGCGTGCGTGCGTGCGCGCGCGCGTGCGTCCGTGCGTGCGCGCGTGCCGGCCGACCCGCTGACGAGAGCACAATGCTGCTGAGCGGCGGATGCCTAGGCGCCGCTCGCGCCGTCGAGAACCACCAACGGAAGTGCCAGGCTAATTACTCACAAGCAGACGTAGTATCAGACAGAGTGCGCTACGCGACTGCTTGCCTCTTTTCAGATTTGTGGTCAACGGAAGTGGGGGGTGGGGGCGCAACCCCGTCCATCCGTACCAGTTCGCCAGCGCCGTGTCTCACTTCTGCACTAGATTTGCGATTGACCGAACTCCGCCAAACTTTGAGCGAATGTATGTACGTATGTACTGTTGTATGTGCGTCTGCGCGCGCTGGCCGAGCTCGTCCGCCCAGTCGCCATTACGACGCGCGCGCGCGTGCCGGCCGACCCGCTGACGAGAGCACAATGCTGCTAAGCGGCGGATGCCTAGCCGCCGCTCGCGCCGTCGAGAACCCCCAACGGAAGTGCCAGGCTAATTACTCACAAGCAGACATAGTATCAGACAGAGTGCGCTACGCGCCTGCTTGCCTCTTTTCAGATTTGTGGTCAACGGAAGTGGGGGGTGGGGGCGCAACCCCGCCCCATCCGTAGCAGTTCGCCAGCGCCGTGTCTCACTTCTGCACTAGATTTGCGATTGACCGAACTCCGCCAAACTTTGAGCGAATGTGCGCTGGGGAATGCCCAAACGTTCTGCAATCTTTGATTAAAAGTCGACTGTACAGACCGACACTTACCAGCTGTCTCACCATTCTTGCTGCCAGCTGCCAGCAGCTGCGCGTGTAGTGCCGAGCTTGTGCCGTTCATCGACTGTTGGGTTTGTTCAATTTTGTGCAAATCTTGGAGCACGTTTGGGCATATCATGAGTTACTGTTGTTCAAAGGTGTGTGTGTGTGTGTGTGCGTGCGTGCGCGTGCGCGTGCGCGTGCGTGCGCGTGCGTGCGCGTGCGTGCGTGCGTGCGTGCGTGCGTGCGTGCGTGCGTGCGTGCGTGCGTGCGTGCGTGCGTGCGTGCGTGCGTGCGTGCGTGCGTGCGTGCGTGCGTGCGTGCGTGCGTGCGTGCGTGCGTGCGTGCGTGCGTGCGTGCGTGCGTGCGTGCCCGCCTGCGTGCCTGCCTGTGTGTGTGTGTGTGTGTGTGTGTGTGTGTGTGTGTGTGTGTGTGTGTGTGTGTGTGTGTGTGTGTGTGTGTGTGTGTGTGTGTGTGTGTGTGTGTGTGTGTGTGTTTGTTTGTTTATTCGTCGAAGCACGACAATACAAGGCAGGCACAAAGTGAAGCACAGCAAGCGAAGCGAACGATTGATACAGATGTGTCACGACAAACAAGGTACAGGATTGACCTAAATGGAACGCCCGCCAACCGTTTTCGTTATTTATAACGTGCGAGACATGGCTAGGTGACACCTAAAAGGTGATTTTATAACCTAACCATTTAGGAATTGGGATAAGTTTTCCTTCAGAAGTTTATGCTTAAATGTAATGATAGTTTTGGAGTTGACCGTTCCTTCCGACAAGGCATTCCAAGCAGCAATGACCCTATTCGAGAAGAAGTGCGCTCTATACTGAGTATTGTGCTTTTGTGGACGGAGTTTAAAATTATGCCCCCTCGTTCTGCTGTCTCTATTTAAGGTAAAGAAATCTTCGAATTTATTGGAAGTTTGTTTGTGAATTATTTTATAGACATAGATTAAATCGGCATGTAGCCGCCGTAGCTCAAGGAGGGGAAGACCAATGCGCTCTCTCCGTTCATCATATGACAAGTGGCGTAGTTGCGGAATATTTCGGGTAAAAGTTCTCTGAATTGACTCCAGCTGCCTTGTGTTACCAACCATGACCGGATTCCAACACGGGGAAGCATATTCAAGACTGCTTCTAACAAACGCGCAAAATAACACTCTTAACACATTCAAATCTCTAGTGTGAAAGCAGTTTAGTATTGCGGAAGCTCTTAGACCAGCAGCCTTACTAATCTGGTTGCAATGTTCAGTAAAACGAAGGTCTTTGGAAACAATGACGCCCAAGTCACGCATAGTTTCGACTGTAGATAGCTGTGTTCCTCCTACACTGTAGTTTGTTCTATCCTTGCGATTTATTCCGAGGTGAAGGACTGAACATTTGGACAGAGAAAGTTGGAGCTGATTTTCGTTGCACCATTGATAAATTGAATTCAGAGAGTTTTGCAGCTTGCTGCGATCGTCTACTAATTTGGACCGAAAATACAGCTTGCAGTCATCAGCAAACAGTTTGAGCGAAACTTGGTTTGCAACAGCGGGCAAGTCGTTGATGAAAATTAGAAAAAGGAGTGGACCTAGCACGCTACCTTGAGGGACTCCACTACCAACTGGTGCGCTATCAGAAAATGTGTCATTTACTTTAACCCGTTGGGTGCGATTTGTTAGCCAGCTACTGAGCCAATTGGTAATTGAGTGCGCAATTCCATAGCACTTAAGTTTATGCAGCAACTTTGAGTGGCTAACTGTATCGAATGCTTTGGCAATATCCAAGTAAGCTATGTCAACCGGTTGTCTAGCATCCAATTCGTTAGTCCAGTCATTCAGACATTCTAGAAGTTGACTAACAGTGCTATGTTTGGCCAGGAAACCATGTTGCGCAGGGCTGATTAGCCCATTAGATTGCATGTGCGCTAGGACACGTTTTTTGATAAGACTTTCGAAAAGTCTACAGGATGTACTGGTGATACTAATTGGTCTGTAGTTGGAAGCGTTGTTTTTGGCGCCCTTTTTAAACACGGGTGTAATGTTTGCGCACAACCAGTCGGGTGGTACTTGGGCTGTGGTCAAGGATAAGTTGAAGATTCGCATAAGTGGGTAGGCAATTGCAAGCGCCACTCTCTTTAATAGATACTGTGGAATTCCATCGGTCCCTGAGGAGAACTTATTGGGCAACTTAGAAAGCGCTAGATAAATGTCAAATTCAGAGAAGTTTGGAGGCAACATGCGTACTTGGGTTTGAGAAGACAATTCCAATGGCTCGTTATCGTCGGTGACAAAAACTGAGGAGAATTGATTGTTTAGAATAGAGGCCTTTTCAGCATCAGTGTGCCTAAGCGAACCATCAGAGGCTCTGAGGGAAGCTACTGTAGGAATTGTCTTCATACGCCCACACACATACTTCCAAAATTCGCGACTGTTCCCACGCCTAGCCAAACTGTTTTCAAACGCACATTGCTCCCTGAGGATGGCTCTATTTGCCGCTCTGTTAGCTGTTTTCCAGTTGTTGTAGTCATCTTGGTTTTGTGTAGCTTTAAATTTGTTGTGCAGTCTCTTCTGCTTATTAATTAACTTGCGAACTTCCTTTGAGACGGGTTTGTTTTTTGGAGTGCCCATTGGTACAAAGTGCTCAATACAGTGATGCAAAATGTTTTTGAAATGATTCCACATACTGACAGCGTCGGTACAGGTTGCGAATAGAGCCACCCAGTCTACAGTGAGTAAATATTCGTTCATAGCTGTGTAATTCCCATTCACATATTTACGGTAACTGCGCAAGGGTATATTAGTGTCCAGTGTTTCAATAGTTTGAAAAGTGACAGCTAGGTGGTCTGACGTTATAAGAGGGGGTTCTACAGTCACTGAGTGTATAATCTGCGGTTGGTTAGATAGCACAAGGTCAAGAATGTTGTTTCCCCGCGTTGGCCGGTCAACATGTTGTTCTAATCCATTAGAGAGTAAGTATCGGAAAACTAGTTTTTCGTGTGTGTGTGTGTGTGTGTGTGTGTGTGTGTGTGTGTGTGTGTGTGTGTGTGTGTGTGTGTGTGTGTGTGTGTGTGTGTGTGTGTGTGTGTGTGTGTGTGTGTGTGTGTGTGTGTCTGTGTCTGTGTCTGTGTCTGTGTGTGTGTGTGTGTGTGTGTGTGTGTGTGTGTGTGTGTGTGTGTGTGTGTGTGTCTGTGTGTGTGTGTGTGTGTCTGTGTGTGTGTGTGTGTGTCTGTGTGTGTGTATGTGTCCATCCGTGGGGATGGGGTATCCCATTCCATTGTGTGTACCTACGGTATGTGCAGTGTCTGTCTCCCTCGTACTCACAAAGTATTTTAATGACTCAACGCCGCCAACAAAGGGCAATCAGGCCAACAAATGAACGGCGAAAATCGCAAGGACTAGTGGGTTTGCCACTTACGTCAACTGACAACTTCGCGAAAAGGCAGTTAAGCCACCCGCGCGGCACAACACGCGACGAAACGAAAATCCGCGGACGCGATGCAGTTATGCTGCATTTTTAACAGAGCCAAAAAAAGACGCAACAATGGGCAGAATGGGCTCTTGGTGAGTGTGCCTAATCTCCAACAAACAAGGTCGCGCAACACGGTGTCTGGGGACGGTGGGGAATAGAGGGGTTCGTGCGGCAACGTTCTCTTCGAAAGCGTGGCGTGTGTGCCGCACGGCGCTTTTGACTTTCACTTCTTGCGAGGCCTGCGTTGTATTCTTATATTTATTAACGTCCGACGAATTCGTTCTATTGTCAGACACCCATACAGTAACCGGATCAGGAAGAGTGGGGAGGGGCCGGGTGCTCAATCGCCAAACTGTGCGAAGGGACAGCTGCGTGTGTGGAGCAAGGGAAGGGGGGGGGGGGGGGTTCGGGCCTGGAGTATACTGCGTCAACTGATTTACATCGAAAGAACGCGTCACAGTGCAAACAACTTGTAAAGAAGCATAGACACAGAGAGGAACGCACTGAAGGCAAATAAACGAACTGAGACGGGGGGGGAGGCTAAATGGCCATTCTGGACTTATAGTGCTACTTTTTGGTGACAAATCGACATAAATAGCGTCTACAGCGTTATGTAGCATTTGATACACGCGTCCGCTCGGCAGCACAGACGTTAATGCAGGGGACGCAACGGAATGGTGGCCTGTGTTTTGACCTTAACTCGTTGACGAAACGCATGTATTAAGCCACCGTACGGACAGCGCTACGTGAGTTTTGACGGTGACGCTACGCCCTCCCCCGCTATATTCTTCGAGGTACCACACAATGGCTGCATAAAAGCTCCCCAAAACACTGACGAGCTTTTCTCACCATGTGTAACAGGATGACAGTAGTTAAATGTTGTATTGTTTCCTTTTCCAGTGTTTCCTCACGTTAAACAGAGGGAGAGAGAGAGACAGAGTGCAGTTCAGATGCTATGTATCGTCATGTTTACGAAACTAACGAAGTACCGTAATTTTTCCAAAAGTGCCCCAAGGACACTACTGTTTAAATGACTATAAAGAGGGGCGCAGTAGTAATTTCGTCAGATTTTCGATCAATTTTCCAGTAACAATTACCGTTTGATTGTGTCGCGAATTTAAAATTGACCTCCCGTCACGGACACTTTTGACGGGGGTGGGGGTTCTATTGAAGCATTTACCGTCTACCCAACACAACAACTACCACTATAACTGCAACAATTCGCAGCTACGCTCCACGACGCCCTTTTTGTTCCAGGCTCTCCCCCCCCCCCTTTTCCTCCACCCTCCGCCTCGCCGCTCCCTTGCAGTGGCGTAGCCAGGGGGGAGGGGCAGGGGGCGTTTGCCCCTCCCAAAATTTTCAAAGACCCGATTTTTTCCAAAGGGGGTACTTTTATGACAATTCCCAATTTGACACAAACAGCAGTTTTGCCCCTCCCAAATCCAAATCCTGGCTACGCCACTGCTGCCTTGAGGCACTCTTTCAGAGTCATTTAGCCGACACTCGTGTGTTAGACACACGCCTAGACGCACATTAGTCACAGCGCGCAGTAATACGCGCCCGAACGCACTGTGCAAAGCTTACGTTAAGGCAATTTATCCTCGACCCCCGCCCCCCTTCCCGAACCTGCCCGACCACGTCGCAGCAGTGTTTCACACGTTCTTACACCTGGGGGTGTTTGGGACGGATATGTCGCCGGCATCACCGGGCCGTTGGGGTGAGGACAGCATTTCACGCACAGGCGAGCACAGAACACGACATGCCCTCGCAATTTCACTTGACAAGCTGTAGAGGCGCGCATACACATTTGCTCAGAAAGTCTACGTGGTTGTAGCCGCCGCGAGCGCGGCGTACTCATCGGCGCAGGCGCGACCGCCCATACAACAACCTGCCGAGCAGAACATGAGCACAAGAGGAACACTGAGAGACTGTGGTAGGACGAGGACAACGAAAAG
Organism: Paralinhomoeus sp. GSCO2_6; assembly: GCA_030248085.1. Lineage (NCBI taxonomy): Eukaryota > Metazoa > Nematoda > Chromadorea > Monhysterida > Linhomoeidae > Paralinhomoeus > Paralinhomoeus sp. GSCO2_6. Next base: position 4,187 of record JASAMY010003296.1, on the reverse strand, counting down.
CGTCTGGCCGAGTGCCTAGGTCACTGCAGCCTGGCCTATGACACGCCGCTCGGTAGACCGTCTCCACGGCGCTGGCCAGCTGCTGTGGCTGACGCGCGTTGTAACCTGCGCTCCCCCCTAGCACACATCTGAAAACCGGCAAGCAGGGGTGTAGCGCAGCCTGTCTGCCGCTGTGTCTGCTTGTGCGTAGTTAGCCTGGCACTTCCGTCGGTGGTTCTCGGCGGCGCGAGCGGCGCCTAGCGATCCGCCGCTCAGGGCCATTGTGTTCTCGTCAGCGGACGGCCGGCACGCACGCACGGACGCGCGCACGCACGCATGGACGCACGCACGCACGGACGCACGCACGCACGCACGGACGCACGCACGCACGCACGCACGCACGCACGTACGCACGCACGCACGCACGCACGCACGCACGCACGCACGCACGCACGCACGCACGCACGCACGCACGCCTCAGCCAGAAATAGGTCACTCTGTCGTCCGACACGGCCGCGACGGTCATGGTTTCCGGAAATTGTGTCGTCCGACACGTCCGACACGCTTGAGCCAGAAATAGGTCACTGCATGGTTCCGGAAACTGTGTCGTCCGACACGGCCGCGACGGTCATGGTTTCCGGAAATTGTGTCATCCGACACGTCCGACACGCTTGAGCCAGAAATAGGTCATTGCATGGTTTCCGGAAATTGTGTCGTCCGACACGGCCGCGACGATCATGGTTTCCGGAAATTGTGTCGTCCGACACGTCCGACACGCTTGAGCCAGAAATAATTCACCGCATGGTTTCTGGAAACTGTGTCGTCCGACACGACACGGCCGCGACGGTCATGGTTTCCGGAAATTGTGTCGTCCGACACGTCCGACACGCTTGAGCCAGAAATAGGTCACTGCATGGTTTCCGGAAACTGTGTCGTCCGACACGGCCACGACAGTCATGGTTTCCGGAAATTTTGTCGTCCGACACGTCTGACACGCTCTTGAGCCAGAAATAGGTCACTGCATGGTTTCCAGAAACTGTGTCGTCCGACACGGCCGCGACGGTCATGGTTTCCGGAAACTGTGTTGTCCGACGCGCGTGCGACGGTCATGGTTTCCGGAAATTGTGTTGTCCGACACGTCCGACACGATTGAGCCAGAAATAGGTCACTGCATGGTTTCCGGAAACTGTGTCGTCCGACACGCGTGTGACGGTCATGGTTTCCGGAAACTGTGTCGTCCGACACGCGTGCGATGGTCATGGTTTCCGAAAATTGTGTCGTCCGACACGCGTGCGACGGTCATGGTTTCCGGAAATTGTGTCGTCCGACACGGCCGCGACGGTCATGGTTTCCGGAAATTGTGTCGTTCGACACGCGTGCGACAGTCATGGTTTCCGGAAATTGTGTCGTCCGACACGTCCGACACGCTTGAGCCAGAAATAGGTCACTGCATGGTTTCCGGAAACTGTGTCGTCTGACACGCGTGCGACGGTCATGGTTTCCGGAAACTGTGTCGTCCGACACGGAAACTTTTGCCGAGTCGATGGGGCCGCAAATTGGGTCTGAGCCGTGCAAGGTGCATGTCTGTTGTTGTTGTTGTTGTTGTTGTTGTTGGATTAGGGGCAACGCTAGGAGGCCGTCAATGGCCCATATAGGTATTAACATTCCCATCTCCATGACGCCTTCCTGTCTAGACCCGCCACCCGCGTAATTAGCCAAAGACATTCGGAAGGACGCCATCTGTAATCCAGAGCAGCGACAGCACGAGATAATCCATCGAAAGGAACGTCCTCGATCTAGTGGATCCGTCAAGAATCGAATCCAGAGCGCAAGAGGCCGATTCTTTACCACTAGGCCATACGCTGCCCAGGCGGATGCCTGCATACATGCCTGTTGCATACAGTCATGGGGAAAACACGGCGACGCGGCAAACCCAGCAAGTTCTGTCGGTCGTGCCGAAAGGTGGTCGGGAATCCGTACGACCATGCCATGGTGCACGCGTCTCGAGACCTGGGCCTGCACCTGTACACGTGCACCGCCTGCGGAAAAGGCGCGTCCAGAGTTCAGCCAGCCCGCGTGCACGTCAGACACAAGCATGGTCGGCGCAATCTCTGTCACCTGTGCGTCTTCGACATTCGCCAGTCCTTTCGCAGGCCCAGACAGTCGCGACGGTACTCCTGCCTCCGTTCACGCACACGACAGCGTCGCATTTCGGTCGACGTTGTCGGAGCTCCAGCGCTTTCTCTTTGCCGAGCAGAGCACCGATCAAGAAGTCCGCTTCGAGGCCGTCAAACCGGTACCGACAAAAGTGCGTGCTGGTGGAACGGTAGTGCTGGTGTGTCAACGGTAAACACAGCGCGTCGATTCAGACTCCAAAAGTCCACAGTCCAAAAAGAAAGACGAGGCCGTCAAATTGCTTCGAGACCGTCAAACCAGTGCCGATAAAAGTGTGTGGTGGTGGAACGGTAGTGCTAGTGTGTCAACGGCAAACACAGCGCGTCGATTCAGACTCCAAAAGTCCACGGTTCAAAAAGAAAGTCGAGCCTGCAAGGGAGAGGTGCAACTAAAGGTAAGTTGCACTCCCAGGGGCGCCACAAAATCTACTGGGCCAGACTGACCTTTCAACAGTCGAAACGATAGCGCCGCTGGCGAAACTGTTTTCCAATGTGGGGCTGCTCAAACCTTTTCAACATTTTGCTAAGGGGGATGGGGACTTGCGCTACGCCCCCCCCCCTCTAGGTATAGCTTGAACGTGTTGCTCCCATCAGACCCGGTCGGAGCGGCGAGTGGATGCGGAGTATCCACGTCGGGCTACGAGTGCCGCGTGTGCCGCAAGAGAGTCTTGAACAAGCGGACGCACGCGCTGGGCCACGCGTCGCGCGACCTGCGCCTGCACGCCTACTCGTGCAGCGAGTGCGCGCATGGCGGCACCTACTCGCTGCTGCTCGCCAGACTGCATCTGCGCAAAGATCACGGTTCGGTGGAGCTTGTGCGTGCGCCTGCGGGTGTCGCAAAGACGGCCGCCTTTCAGCCGAGAGCCCAAGCGTCTCCATACGCAACAACCGGACCGCCGATTTTCTGGCGGCCGTCAAACGGGTCGAACGCTCTTTGTTCGACGCCGACTCGTCCGAACGCAGCGCCAAGTTCAAGCGAGTTGGCGGAAAGGTGCGTTGTCGTGACTCTGACACTGACTCTGCGCAAAAACCCACAGCGAAAATCCTTCAATTGGACGCGCACGCATTCAGCGGCGCGTTTCGTCCAAAAGAGCGAGCTCTTCAAGACAGGAAGATTGATACCGGAAGGCTACCGTTGACGTTGACGGGCCCCTATTCTGCCCTTAGTCCACCAAGAGCATATTGTACGGTTCTTAAGGTGGCAAGTTCAAAGGTCGGGCGCGAAAGGGTTCAAAGTTCAAAGGCAAGACTCGCGACGTGGCGCAAGCAATCAGGCATAAGGCTACCGTAAATCCTCCAATAGTGCCCCCGGGCACTATTTTTTCAACCTCTTCTTACCCGGGGGCACTATTGGAGAGGGGGGCACTATTGGAGGGGGGGGGGGGGGCTTCTGTTATTTCAACCTAAAAATATTGAAGGGTAATGCTAGTTTCGCTGTCAAAATTGCCGATATTTCGGTGATTTTGATCACTTTTGCCACATTTAATGGTTAATTTACCGTTAATAGTTGCTGAAACGTACTATTATTGGTTAGCAGTAGTGTGTATACAGGATGTAAATGTACCTACCACTATATTTTTGCCCATAAAAGGCACATGGCACAACATACACCTTGCCCCCGGGGGCACTATTGGAGGGGGGGCTCTATTATTTCAACCTTGCCATACCCGGGGGCATTATTTGAGGGGGAGGCACTATTGGAGGGGGGCTTCTATTGGAGGATTTACGGTATATGAACTATACGAACGCAGAGCACTACACACAGGTGACATGTTTCTACCACTCAGTGTAGCAGAGGCAAAATAGGTAGTAGTTGAAGAACTTTGAGTAGCCATTACTGCCCACTCATGTACGGGCCATGCCTGCTGCGCGTGGAGGGTCATTAAAAGCCCTCCCCCACCCCTCCTACCCAAAGTTACACGTACAGACGCTTGTCAGCTTCGATAAACTTTCCAAAATTCGATAGCTCGTAGCGCACCATCATTCCACTGTGTTCTGTAATCTGGGCCCGTGGCCCGTATGCTGACAAAAAAA
>JASAMY010002966.1:0-16147 GCA_030248085.1 Paralinhomoeus sp. GSCO2_6 | reverse complement strand
GGTGCAGCAGAGTGGAGGAGTTGGGGAGACCGCGCACGCACGCACGCACGCACGCGCGCACGCACGCACGCACGCACGCACCCACGCACGCACGCACGCACGCACGCACGCACGCACGCACGCACGCACGCACGCACGCACGCACGGATTGCTCTTTTTGCCTTGTAAGTCTTGCGCAACAAGCGGCCCACCGCAATGTTGATGGCAAGTCCTGGACACGCCCAATGAACGCGTGTTGCTTGTTGGCAGTTAAGTCACTTGTCAGGTAACAAGACTAGGTATTACATATGCAATGGGCCCCAGTAGAGATGCATTTGTGTGTATTCGGCAGCGCCCGTGGGCGTCATTCTGAATTCAAACAACGACACGTACAACTCACGCGCGCGGCGAGCGAGCAAGCGAAACAATAGCGCGCTGCGCGGCGCGAACGGACGAGAGGGAGGGAGGGAGGAGCGGGCAAGAGGGGAAGCTGGCCACAAGCCCTGCGCGCTCATCGCCACGGGCAGTGTGCAGTCACCGAACGAACTACACAAACACGCGCTAGCTAGACTGGCAGCGTCTCAGCCGCACTGCGACAGAGGCAGAGGGTGCGCTCGAGGCACCACAGCTTCAGGCAGCAGTAGACGAGCACGACGGCGACAAGGACAGCGCACACGAAGACAGCCACTTGTAGGAGGAGCAGGTGCGCCTTCTCACTCCAGACGTTCATGGCATTCTGCACACGCTGCAGCGTCTCCTTTGTATCGGCGGCGACGCCGTCGAACGTGTCGACCGCAATTCCAAACGCCGTTCGCCGCAGCTTGCGGTCCCACTCTTCCTGCGGGTCAAAGTCGTCCGGGACGTACTCCAGGACGGGCATGTCCGTCGACGGCCTGTTCAGGAACGCGTTCCACCAGTGCCGGAACGTGTAGCTGTCCGGCAGGTCGGCGTTCGGGTCCGGCCTGCACGCAATGAAACTGTACGCTCCCAAGTCAACCAGGCTGCAGCGACGCGCGACTCACGCAGTCCACCTCTCTGCTGGCCCCGCCAGAACGCGCGCAGCGCAGCAGACGACAGCAAGCACGCTGACGAAGACCACTTGGCTAAACATTCTGCTTCCGTTTCCAGCACGACGAACTGTTTGCTTCTCGCCAGACGTAGAGACGAAATGCAATTCTAGTGATGTTCTCCAGTCGGACTGAGTCGGACATCGCCATCGGTCAGCGGGGTGGGGGGCTGGGTGTTGGGTTGGGTCAACAAAGGGTGTCGATGATGCGGCGCCAGTAGCGTGTCGACGAGCCGATTTCTCGCTTTCGCTGACAGCCGACGACGCGCGCGCGCGGGCTAGCCAAAGGCCAGCGGTGACAGCAGACAGATTGCTGGCCCAGGGGCGGGCGCCCGAGGGCAAAGGGCGCCCGCGCCGCCGACTGCGCCCTCTCTCCCTCTCTCTCTCTTATTGGTGGAGACGCGGCGCCCTCTTTGCCACCTCCGCTGCCGCTGACAACCCACGCGCGCGGACCGTCCCCTGCGCGGCTCCTCAAAGGGGCGGGCTCTGCCGCCGACTTGCTAGCTGGGAGACGAAGCCGGTGTCGACACCGGCAACGACAGCAGACGCCGGCACTGATTTCTGTCCACTAGCGCGCCCGTTCACAAGTTGTGCGCGTGGCTTCCCCCACCCCTCCTACACTGCGTTTTTGTTGTCGACGGCAGGAGCGCTTTGTAACGCGCTTGCGCTATGTGCCACCACAGCTTCTCAGAATCATCTGAAACGCACAGTGTCACAGTTGTATTACCTGTTGTGTGTGTGCGTGCGTGCGTGCGTGCGTGCGTGCGTGCGTGCGTCCGTGCGTGCGTGCGTGTGTGTGTGTGTGTGTGGGTGGGTGTGTTTGCTTCTCGCTAGACGAAGAGAGACAAATGCAATTCTATAGTTGTTCTCCAGTCGTGAGTCGAACATATCGCCATCGGTCAGCGGGGCGGGGGGGGGCGGGGTTAAGGGTCCGGCCGGAGTCGATGATGCGGCGCCAGTAGCGTGTCGACGCGTCGATTTGTCGCTTTCGCTGACAGCCGACGACGCGCGCGCGCTGGCCGGCCGCGGCTAGCCAAAGGCTAGCGGCGCCGCTGGGGAGCAGACAGATCGCTGCCCGGCCGGAGGTCAAAGGACGCCGGCGCCGCCGCCGACAGCGATTGCTCTTATTGATGTAACGCCTGGTGCCCTCTTTGCGCCCCCTCCGCTGACAGCCCCCCCGCGAGAGTAGACCGGCCGCTGAGCGGCTACTCAAAGGGGCGGGGCGACGCCGCTGACTGGCTGGGAGGCGACAGCAGACGCCTGCGCAGGTTCTGTCCACTAGGGCATTCGGCGGCGTTTGTCAGTCGATTGTTTTCCCTTTGGGTGTCCAACGGTTGCACTCATCGACAATTTTTTGGACATAAAGAAGAAGGGGACGTGTAAGGTAATGTCCATGGAGCTGTCGTCGTCGGCCGCGCTCAAGACGTTCCACGCCTTGACCTTGTTGGAGGAGTACGCTTGGCGTCAGTGCGTCGACTTGCAGGTGCGGTCGAGTTTCAAACTGCTTGTACAGCCGCATTGGAACAGGGCGGGCTTTAATCACAAAGTACTGCACTGCAATACATAGGTCAGTAAAGCCACAATCGGATTGAGTAAGCCTCCAATTTGGCTATTTCGTCATTCTTCCCTTGAATTTCCCTGAATTGCAGGAATTGAAGAAGGTGACAGCCGAGTTCCGAAAGCTGAAGAGGGACGAGTGCGTGTTCGCGGTCAATTTGAAGCACGTGGAGGCAGAGCAAGCCGAGCCGTTGCCGCCCGCAGAGTCAGTCCTGACGCTCAGCAGCCGCAGTGGCGGTAAGTGACGAGTTGGCTCGGCTGCGTGTGACAGTGTGTGTGTGTGTGTGTGTGTGTGTGTGTGTGTGTGTGTGTGTGTGTGTGTGTGTGTGTGTGTGTGTGTGTGTGTGTGTGTGTGTGTGTGTGTGCTTCCTATGTACCTACCATGTAGGAGCATCCTCAAGTGAAGCCACACAAGCGAATGGAATTGCACTGTACTTTCAAATGTAGAGGGGGGGGGGGGGGGTCCGTAGAGAGTATTTCGGTGTAGAGTACCGCTTAGGTGGTTTGCCGCAATGTAACACTGTTGGGCTGCCTACACGTGTGCGGTACGGGCAAATGTTTGGCACAGGCTCGGCGACGGTGACGGTCCGGCGACGCAAGGATGGGGCCATGGTGCTTGTAACGACCGCGCCGATTCGAGAAGTGTTTCGCGAACTCGACATGCTGCTCGAGGCCGGGCAGCAGAGTCCGTGCAAGTGAGCGCGCTCGCACATGTATACAGAGTACAGGACACAAAGCACGCGCGTCTTGCGCTTAGTAGCGTGTTTGTGATCGTCTCGTCCTTGTTCGGCAATGCGCTGGGCCGCGTTCAGCTGTGTATACGCTCGCGCATGAGGTCGTATGCTTGTCGTGCATACATTGTATACGTTCTCGCGCTCCTTGTGTCGGACGTTGCTGTATGTGTGTGTAAGTGTTGATGATTATAAAAGCAAGCAAAAAACTGCAAAACTGAAAAGGCGCAGAAAATTGAAAGGAGTCTATTGGCCAGTCTACAGTCGATTGCATTTCCTAGATTGATTGCGATTTGCCGCGCACGTGATGCCGCACATGCGCCTTACACGATGTGTCAAATGGTTTTAAATGTTGCAAGTGCCACGTGACCGTATTGTAGACATATCGGTGTGACAGACAGAGGCCGTTACCCACCCAACCCGCGTGGTGCCTTGCACTAGGCAAAGCCACGCTGCACCGCGCGCTGTCCTCCCTCTTTCCTCCCTTCCTCCTCGCCCTGTGTCGTCAATGTTTACTCGCTAGCGAGCGGCGCCTCGTAGACAATGGAAACGCGAATTCAAAGGGGTGCCGCCTCGTCGGGCGACGTCGGTTTCGACCGACGTCGCACCGACGTCGTTGCGAGTTTTTTGGACAATAGTGTACTAACCAATAGGCCTTTTAGCAACTATTAATGGTAAATCAACCATTAAATGTGGAAAACGTTATGAAAATCACCGAAAAATTGGCAGTTAAAAAAATTGGCAGTTTTGACAGTGAGATTAGCATTACTAAGTTTAGGGTATCGAAGAAATTCAACCTCTTTTCTTATCAATTCCTCGATCCTCTTCCACGCGTTTCGTATGTGGCTATCGATGTTCGCCAACCGCTCCATCCCGAATTGGCGGTCGTGTTGGAATTCGGCAATGCGGGCTTCACATGTCCGAACTCGTTCTACTTCGGGCGCGTCTCTTTGCCCTTTGACGTCATACCTCTTCCACCTCTCTTTGTATCGCTGAAATGAGTACAATAAGTACATACGCGACCATACACACACCCAGACATTTAGGGAGGGGGGTGTAATTGTAGGGGGGGGGGCTAATAAACTCAAAGTGGTCTTATGAGGGCGAATAAGGCGTATAATTTTAGGGGGGCTAATTATAGGGTTTGAGGTACATCAATCAAACTTTTAATAGATCAGCTTACTTGCATGTTCGTCTAGAACATTCATTTTTTGTTCTTCTAGTTCTTGTTTTCCTTGTTCTTCTTCGAGAAAACTTAGTCATTATAATGCATAGAAAATCCTCAAATGGTCCTCTCATCCCCTCATCGATAATGCACCTCTAAGCTCAGGGGGGGGGGTACTACTATTTATGGAAATTAGAACTAATCATTCAAAATTTTTCTAACAATAGTTTACTTCCGTCCTGCGCTCTTAGTTGAAAGTTTAGAGATTTTGAGCTCTTGCACTTCAATAATTTTCCCTAAAATCATGACGGACATCTAGAAAATACCAGACATTCTCAAAAGTTCCCCAAAAATAACACGCTCTCCCCTAAGCTATGTAGACAAAGGTTAAAACAGTAGTGTGCCACTCTCCAATAGTGCCCCATTTGTAGTCGAGGGATAAAACAATTGGGGGGGGGGGGGTAAAACCCCTGGGGAACTATTGGAGAATTCATGGTAAACTAACGGTTTCAGGTGGGGCGAAGATAAATTTTGGGGGAGTTGGGGGGAAATACATTGAAGCTTCACTTTAATGGAATGGGGGAGAGAAATACATAGAAGCTTCTCGTTAATAAAATTTAGTAAAAATAATACAGACATACTGTTGTTTTCATTGTTGTTCATCTCGATTGGTCGCTCTTGATTGCTCGCTCTTGATTGGTCGCTCTCAATTGGTCGCTCTTGATTGGGCGCTCTTGATTCGCCAGGAACAGCTTTGAATGCTTTTGCTTTGAATGCTTTGAAAGGTTCTGGAATGCTCAAGATCGCTATGTATTAGTAAAAGTGGCTAGTATGTATGATGTCTTCTAGACATCTATTTAAATGCACATTGATAACGCACCTGTCAGTTGGTGTTTGCCTGCCCAGATCCATGAAAATGCGGCGCGCAAGCCTGATTCAAGAATTAACTCACCATGCCATGGCGGTACATGGTAAATTTCCCTCTTTGCAGTCATGCCTTTACAGCATAAACGTGACATAAACAAAAATGCAATGCATTGAACACAATAAAAGAGGCATACGGTGGCAGCAATTAATTAAACTGATGTCAAAATATGGGTTTAGTCAAAAGTGCAGTAGATACAAAGCAGTGCGGCCTCGTAAATCTCTCTGAGACCTCCTGACCTGACCTGACCTGCCTGACCTGCTGCCCCAAAACACATTTCTTAGCTAGGAACTTACTGCCTGGGACCGACCGACAGAGCGTCTCTTTTTCTGATAACCCGCACCGCGCAAGTTCACCCAGTTCTTACGCTTGCGCGCACGAGTAGCGGCAACTTCTTTTGATAATGACGAGAGACTGACTGTGTGCGACATACAACGGTGCCTACGTACACGCCTAAAAGTACGACACATCGCAAACCGCGACGTTGCTGGTAATGTGGCTTTCTGGGCCCAAATCGCAGGTGCAGCCTATCCTTGAAGGAACGATTTTCAATTGTTTTTGGCAGGGAGGCCACACAGTAATGGACGTCTTAAGTTGGCGCATATAGTAAGCAATTGGTCTGAAAGTTGAGCTAGTGCAACACGCAGTGCGACCAAAGCAACGTTGTACATGTAAAAGTACTCCAGCTGTGGCAGTTCAAGCAGGGAATCGTAGCTGAACGGAGTGTTGTGGAGGTCAGCAAAAATTTTTAAGTACTCAATAGTGAGTCGTTGAACATTCGGACATTCAGACAGACAACAGACATTAGCATATCACGTAAAATGGCTTGATTGCATGAATTTAGGTGCCGAAAAACGAGTGTCTTAATATTGGGAAAGTATGCATCATTCATAAAGCGTGGAAAAAATGTTTTATTGATCGTTAGTTGCGTGACATTTGATGGTTATTGAGGTAATGTTCAAATCAGGGGCTGCGTTGAGCAGAATTCGGTCGAATTTTGGAGCAGCAACGTCGAGTATAAGCGGTAGGCTGTCAACTGGCTTCTCTACGTTTACTCAAATCCAACTCGCAGTCGTCTAACAGCCGGCGAACTTTAGTTGCCAATGTTGTAGCAAATATTAGCAGATTAGCGTGCTAAAATCAATGTTCTTGGTTTTGTCTACGTTTTGAACAGTTACACATAATTGCTGCACAAATGCTTGTCGGGTCAAGCGCAATTTGTCGCCAGTAACCTTTCTGAACGCAATCGATGCTTCATTTCTCGTGCCGCTGAGTCCGTCGTGATCCAGCGAAATGGATAGGGAATCAATTGTGAATGAAGGAGTCAAACGTGTCCATTGTCTGCACACGAAGCTGGCAGTGCGTATAGGTAGTACAAACGCCATTCGCAGCAACGTGAGAACTTTGGCGACAATCCGGTAGTTGTATGCGGGCGCGTTTCTGAAGTTTAAAATGTGCGTCTACAGTCTTATCTGTCCGCTCCGCAAAGAAGCGTGACCCACGTGCCTACCCCTGCCTCCACACTGTAAACAAATTTGAATTTGAACTGCGCGTCTTCTCGCTTATCTATGTGTGTACATATACAAGCACGGCTTCCTCTAACTTTACAGTCGTTTCAAATTGCCAAAGACCGAAACGTGAGTCTTACTGTGTACTGAACTAATGCGTTGTTTAGAAAATACGTTTTATGCAGGCGATCGACTGTGCGGGCCGCCCCATCCGAGCGAGAAAGCAGCGCGCCCCACAAGAGACGCATCCTGCAGCACGCGACTTCTTCACTTCACTTCCCTTCTGACCCTCAGCGGCCCCATTCTTCTCCTTCCATGTCTAAGCACACGGGCATTCATACCCCTCCGACGGTCGGCTTCTCATCTCGGCGATCAAGCGCCGCCGGTCGTCGCCTTGCGGCGCAGCGTGCTGGCAGCGCTTCTCAGTCTTTGCACGATTTCCGCTTGCGCCATGGTCCGCTCTCGCTCAGCACGCTGCTCGTCCGTCTCGGCTTCCACTATGGGAAGGTGTCCCACACAGCGGGCGGTATCTAGGAAGTTATCCCACTCTGGAAGTTATCCCACAGCTAGACGGAAAGTATCCCACAGATCTCCGACGCAGATAGTAAGAACCGCTCGCCCCCCCCCCCTTCTGCGCAATGCACGTACCGTATGTTGCGATGGCAAGCTGCGTATAGCACTGCGAATGACGTACACATGGCATGCACACACGAAACATGCGTCACAAATGGGGGGCGGCAGCTACTGAATTGGACGCGTCCGCGTCCGCTCGTTCGTCCCATCAGTCGGCGCTAGAGTTGGGAAAAATACGTTTTGCCTATGGACCGACGTATTTTTTTGAAAAAATACGGTATTTTTTAAAAAAATACGTATCTTTTGTATTTTTTAAGAGTACGTATGTACATGTACCATACATCATAGTAAGTCATCAGCGAAGTGTCCAAAGCTTAGAAATCGGTACATACAGTAGCTCAAACGCTGCAAAACTGCGCAAGCACGCAAGTGGACGAATAGGAGTGTGTGTGTGTGTGTGTGTGTGTGTGTGTGTGTGTGTGTGTGTGTGTGCGTGCGTACGTGTGTGTGTGTGAGGTGAGGTGGGTGAGTGGCAGGTAAGCGGAGTAATGAGCGAGGAGATTTGGCATCCAACAAAGTGAGCTAAGAACGCGACACAGGGCGCGATGCAAAAATTGAATGCGTGAAGAGGAGATTGCAATTGCAAAAGCTAGCCCAATCCTCGGCTGCGTTTGTCAGACATTTCCTTGCGACTGAATGAGTGCTTTACGAGTGAAGCGAGCGAATGATTTCCTTGCATATGGATGGAATAGCTCTCAGCCCACCCACAACTTGCAAGATAGCGTTGCCCTTTCAAACTCTTTTGCCCCTGCTCTTACTTTAACCCACCAGACGCTGCTGATGTAGGTAGTTTTTTTCTCTAGCCGCCGGCAGCATTTTTTCTCACCCATCGTACTGCCCGGTACGAGAAGCGCCCCTTCCTATGAATGAATTAAAGGGCAATTGGCTTTTTTGGCCGTTGAATTCCTCCATCCGTCTGACCTTTCCCGATTTGTTGGCCGTCTGCTGGGCACTTCCGACTGGAGCAAAAACCAACCGAGTCGGAATGCCCTTGCCTCCAGCCTAAAAGGTGTCTAGATCAGTTGTCAATATAGATGTGTCGGCCGACACATGTATATAGCCGACACATGTATATACAGTCATCGGCATCCCCATGAGTAGGGATGTGGAAAAAAAATTTTTAAATTAAAAGTTTTCTTTTTTAAAAAAAAAACTTTCTTTTTTAAAAAAAAAAAATTTTTTAATTAAAAAAAAAATTTCTTTTCCGAGTGGATATTTTGGTGTGCCAGGACCGCGGCATAACATTCACTCGTCATTTAACATAATATATGTGTTCAAAACTAGACTACACGGTAGATGACACATTCTTGAGCTTGACAACAATCGTTGTGTCGACTTGTAATTGTTTATTACCGTACGCAACGTAAGCCCCTTTTGGCATTTCAGCTACAGACCCCTATTAGAATAACATCCAAGCCTAAGCCTAAGCGAATGTACCTACAGTGTGAAAGACCGCCGATTTCTCACGATAGAGGCAGTGAGTGGCAACCGCGTTAATTGTATAATGAATTCGCGATGAAGCCCAGTTGGGACGACGTGAAATGTCACTATACATAGGTATATAGACTGAATGTCACGGACGCGTACACCTTCTCACATACACTTAGTTCACCTTTTGCGGTCAAAAGCGCGCCCCAGCTCCGTGAGCCTTCTACCGCTCATTTGATTCGGATTTCATCTCTGCAACACAGCCAGCCGTCTTCCCCATTCATTTCACAGGCGAAAGCGATCCTTGGTGTGTAGAACGAGTAAGGCGCTATGTTAGAGTCCAAAAGACGCCTTAACATTCTCAACGAATACAGTTGGCTTTTGCGGTTCAAAGTGCGCCGTAATCTCCATAAGCTTCTACCGCTCATTTGATTCGGATTTCATCTCTGCAACGCTGCCAGCCGTATTGCCAGCTCATTTCACCGGCGAAAGCGATCCTTGGTGTGTAGAACGAGTAAGGTGCTATTTTAGAGTCCAAAAGACGCGTTAACATTCTCAACGAATACAGTTGGCTTTTGCGGTTCAAAGTGCGCCGTAATCTCCATAAGCTTCTATAGCTCATTTGATTCGGATTTCATCTCTGCAACGCTGCCAGCCGTATTGCCAGCTCATTTCACCGGCGAAAGCGATCCTTGCTGTGTAGAACGAGTAAGGTGCTATTTTAGAGTCCAAAAGACGCGTTAACATTCTCAACGAATACAGTTGGCTTTTGCGGTTCAAAGTGCGCCGTAACCTCCATGAGCGTTCTATAGCTCATTTGATTCGGATTTCATCTCAGCAACGCTGCCAGCCGTATTGCCGACACGCACGCACCGTCACGCACGCACTGCACGCACGCACATCAACCCTATTGGGAAAATAGCGAGCCATGCCGATATTTTGCACTACTGCGTGAGCATGTACGTACACCGTACAATGTACCCGTTCGGGGCGCGGAAAGCGGGGGGCGTAGGCGAAACGCGTGCGTGCGCGCCTGCTTGCGATGGATGCGCGCGTGATGCGTGCGTGCATGCTGCGCTTGTGCTTGCCCAAAGACCATCGCCCAAAAGAATTCGTTCGCTTCCAACGACAGGACAGCCTACACCACAACACGCACGACGGGTTTAACCTACCCGAAACGATTTCACTTTCAACGAACCGTTCAGGATGCTAACACCAGCTAGCACACGCATTCCAGCATCTAGGCACGGGCGAGATTTGAGCTAGTCAAAAGGTGCAGTCGCGGTGCCCTTACAAGATCGGAAGTGTGGAGGGGGGGGGGGGGGTAGGTATACAGAGAGAGAGAGGGGGGAATGGGAGACGCACGCACTGTAACTTTCATCGCAAGCTTCATGCCCATGAAATCCAGTGAAGATGCCGGTGGGGAAGAGGCGCTGCCGGCAGCAGAGGCACGCCGACTCCAAGACGTCCCGCTCGGCTGTGTCAAGCAAGCAGATGTCGGCGCAGCTTGTGAGCAGTCAGCGAGCGGCAAAACAACATAGAATGAGTTGCCATGCCAGTGTGGTGTGGCGGTCGAAAATATCTGCAAACGGAGATGCGCACCTGAACGAAAACACGTTTGCATGACGTCTCTTTTACGTACTGGAAGGGGCTGTGGGTTTGTCGCTGAACCTGCGCATTCTCAGATCGCACTTGTTACTATAGGGGGGAGGGGAGGAGCACCCCAAGCCCATATCGTACAGCTTACCAAACCGCGAAATAATTTCAGATTAAAAAACCCCAATAATTTCAGATCATACGTAGATGCGACGCAGCCCACCTTCACTGTGTCGTCGTTGGCCGCAGCCGCAGCCTTTGCCGTGGCCGAGCCACACGGACAGGGGCGTCCCGTCCCGTCACAGAGCAGTCCTTGAAGAGGGAATCCACGTAGCGCAGCAGCTCACCTGCAGACACACACGTTGAATCAAGCACACGCCACAGCCAAACACACACTCAGGAAGTCAGCCCAAGAATTTCCAGACCAAATCCGAAACCCCCCGCCGCCCCACCTCCAACCAAACTGAAATCGCCCTGTAATTCAAATTGCACACCGAAATCCCTACCAATTTTCTAACGCGCAGTGCGGCATGCTTGCTGCGAAATCCCCATGGCTCATTAGTCATTAGCGCACAGCAATATCCCCACCCCGTTTATTCAATGTCACCCGCGAAATTCCAACCATTAAGTACCGAGCAGTGGCTGATCAAGGTAAGGAATTTTATGTCGAAACATCAACAAAAACGCCCGTTTGGGAAACGCAAAAACAACCCGTGCACCATTGAAGGCGCTGCAATCTCCGCCCCTTACGTTCTCTTGCAATTGCAAACCAGTTTTTGAAAGCGTACAAAAGATCATACGGACACCTGTCCAGGGAGGGGATATAAGGGGGGGGGGGGGGGTGTACGCTACCCTTTCCCGCCCGAAAGACTCATCGATTATCGGCATCAGAACCCAACCCCTCCCCCGAATTTCCTTTTTTTTGAAGCTTCAAGAAAAGTGATATCGCAATAATGGCAAAATACTGGCAGATCATATTTTGAGCATTACAACAAGTCGACTTAGACGTGCACAAGAACAAGTACTTCCGAAAATGGCGATTCATCCCTCACACTCACCCCCACACTCACCTATTCTCATGTCATCATGCTATGATGCATGCATACGATACTGTAAAATCGGTATTAAGCGACGAGATCGGGGCACAGGGCCAGGGGTCTTCTGAATGTGTGCGTGTCGTGTCGCGCAGTCAATCACTTGCTTTTGGCTAACACCAGGAAGAAAGACTATTTATTGAAATTTATTGAAAAATTGTTAAAATTATTGGAATTTATTTTCAAACGCAAATTCACTTGTGGTTGTGGGTCGCCACAAAAGGTGGATAAATTCAACGGAGACGCTTAAAACCGATTTTACGGTAAATGAAATTCTGACGTATACATCCATCCATCCTGACCTTGACTTGAACAATCCAGCCAAAAAGGTTCGACAGGAATGGCGCCGCAGCAGCTCTTCTTCTCGCCGACAGTACGACGACTCGACTCGGCAAGCAATTGGGGACACCCCCGCGTCGGCAACGCCACGTTTGCAATCAACAGCTCACACGAAGCAGCAATTCTACTTCAAAAACATTTTCAAAATATTCGCGCGAAACGCAACTCAAACAATCATAACCAACCAAAAGGTAGTGGGGAGCAGGGAAGAGGCCGCAAAAGAAAGCGGAGGACGTACAGTAAACGCCGTCTCGGTAAGTCACGAGGGAAGCGTACGCGGTGCGCTCGCGCGACAAAAAAAAAAGTTTTTTTTTTAATTAAAAAAAAAATCGACCAACTTTTTTTTTTAAAAAAGAAAATTTTTTTTAAAAAAAGAAAAGTTAAAAAAAAAAATTCTCATCCCTACCCATGAGAAATGGATTAGCATTTGTCTGAGCACAGTGAGACTGACTTTACTCTGTAAATAATGGTCCATTGTCCAACAGTGTGCCAATGCATGTCTTGACATCATTCAATGAGAAATGGATTAGCATTTGTCTGCCCACAGTGAGACTGACTTTACTCTGTAAATAATGGTCCATTGTCAAACTGTGTGCCAATGCATGGCTGGACATCATTCAATGAGAAACGGATTAGCATTAGTTTGAGCACAGTGAGACCGACTTTACTCTGTAAATAATGGTCCATTGTCAAACAGCGTGCCAATGCATGGCTTGACATCATTCAATGAGAAACCTGTGATTTCCTTTTCAGAACTGAGCTGGAGAGAAAACGAAGTTGGGTCGGCGACGGCTTTCATTCTCAACCCACCTTTGACATCCTTTGCTAGGTCTCCCTTGACTATTCCTTCGTTCCCTTGTATGCGGAGCCGTCCTAACCACCGCTCCTCCCTTCATCACAACACTGTGGGGCGCAGGAGCGCGCCCCCACACGCCGCGCAGTGCAGTCTACGAGGTGTCTCTTTCCCCAAGGCCATACACAACCCTCCCTGGGTTCCTGCTCCATGCTTGCTCTTGTTGTGTGCTGTGTACTGTGTTGTTCAAGTTCTTGTGGACGGTTGTCGGCTGAGCTTGCAACATCCATTAATGGGCGCTATGAGCAAATCGATAAACGAACGACCATGTCATCATCGCCAAGTGATATTTGATTGCGAGTGCGATATTTGTCTGCATCCAACAATAGCCACAGGCAGGCCACAGGCAGGCAGGCGCGGACAGGTAGTGATGTCACCAAAAATTATTGATGAATTATTGAATACAACCCATACAAGAATAGATACAATACATACATACATACAAGATCAACAACCGCCACCTCTCTCACATATCCCTCTGGCCCCTTAGGTAAGAAAGACTATCCATGAGTAGTAAGTAAGACTAGAGTTGTGAAAAATACGTTTTGACTTTGGGCCAACGTATTTAAAAAAAAAACAAAATACGGTATTTAAAAAAAACGTGTCTTTTGCATTTTTTTAGAGTACTTATGTACATGTACCACACATCATAGTAAGCCATCAGCAAAGTGTCCAAGCTTAGAAAGTAGGTATATAAAGTAGGTCAAACGATGTCGGGTAGAAGTGGTGGACGGGTAGGTTATAGTTATAATAATCACATTATAATTAAAAGTATTTAACTATAAAGAAATAACAGTTAAATATAAAATTCCGGCGGTTACGTTCAAATTTGCGCGCTACAGTAACATACAGTAACCGAAACACGCAAAAGCAATCAAATTTGAAAAGTCCCCAGTCGCCCCACTGTACACTACTCCGGGTAGCGAAAACAGGAATCGTACGTGCATTTTTTTTCCATCCTGTCCGCTCGGTCACTCTGACGCCATGGTGGTGCATGGGTAGGATTGGAGTGGCGCGCTGTGGACGAGCGGGCGTCAATACGTGTTGTACGTACAATGTACAACACGTAATTCAGAGAAGGCGAATGGATTGCTCAGATCAGCCCAGGAGACTGTGTGTGAGATGTTTTGATGTTCGCAGGCGTTTGTAGTAACAGATGTCCGCGGTTCATTGAGCATTGAGCAATAAGCCAATGCACTGATTCGATGCAGATGGGTTCAAAGACCGTCGTCCCAGTATCAAAAATCGTTTATTGCATATTGGAATGGAATGGAATTCGCGCGCGCGCGTTAGCTTTGAAGCACAAAGACTGAGAGAGCGTACCTAGTAATCGGACGCTAATCACCAAGCACAAGGAATGCTAACGATCGTGCGCCTGTGAAATGCGTATTTTCAACACGACGAACATAGCAGGCAGCCCACCAGCAATCCACTTGCCTTGTCTGCATTTTGTTGTACATTGTGCATACAACACGTAATGCCGCTATGTCCACTCCGCTCACTCCCCCACAGCGCGCCACTCCACTCCTACACTTCAACTGGACCCCCATGATGGCGTCTGAGCGACCGACAGGATGGAAAAAAGTGCACGTACGATTCCTGCTTTCGCCGTCGGGGTAAGTAAGACGCAAGTGGCGGCGGCAAGCGGTCGCATGGCGCCCACGACCCGGCTGGGGTAAAAAAAAATGAAATTTTTTTTAAAGTTTTTTTTATTAGATGTGCTCAGAGACCGTTTTGGACGTCAAATCAATGTTGCAGAAGGTGTTTAAGCCTAGGAGAGAGTCAATAACAGCGAACTAAGGCATTAAAAGCCTTTTAAAGCGCATTTCAATCAACTTTTTACTACTGATTGGTTTTTTATTGAGTCAGACTACGACTATGACTATCCAGACTTGGTTTGACTGTCTCCAGAACACCTCCAATAGTGCTAATTATGGTTATTCAGCTCATTCAGGCTGCTACTAAGTAGGTAGGTATATAGGGTTTAAACGCACTTAAACCGTCGTTTTTGCCTATTTTTTAGCGCTTTTCGGACGATTTTGACAGTTTTTTTTTTCAATTTAAAAAAAATTCCAGTTTTTTTTAACTTTAAAAAACTTTTTTTAAATATTTTTTTTATTTTGCCCAAGCCTGCCCATGACAAAGAGAGGCGGCGCCGCTGTTGGAGAGGGCGAGGGAGCAGCCAGTGAGGGGGGCAGGCAGGCAGGGATGGAGGGGGAGGCTGCCTCGCGGGACGACCAAAGCGGCGCAGAGTGCACAATGTGGCTGTTGTAAAAAATGGGCGCCCGCTTGTGGCTGAACGAGTGTGCAGGCTTGTGACGTATGCGCCTAAAAGTGGAAAACAAAAGAGGCCGCCTTCTCCATGGGTCCGTTCATCAACTGCATCAACTAGGGTTCGTTTCACGTGTGGTCCATGCAGTTACGAATCTAAGAATTTTGGCTAGAGGGCGCACGAATCCAGCCCGGCCTATCGGACCAGCCACTATTTCATTTTCATCTAGGTAGCAGTGACGTCTATTTTGGGAACCAGGATTTTATTTTGGGAAAGGGGGGTAACAAAACCTGGGTAACTCGCCAAGGAACAGTGTTTGTGGAGTTGCACGCACAAAAATTGCGCCGCAGGCCAAATTTTAAAGTTTTGACACCATTTATAAGTTCCGAAAGTGATGCAAATTGTGTGAGGTTTTTAACCAAATTACCTAAGTGCGCCGCATTCGAAAATTTTGCCATTTCTGTCTCTCAAGGCGTTCTAGGAATGCCAGGATTTGATTCTTCCTTAAAATTGACTGTAATAAGGCCGCAGAGCTGCAAAAATTGGCCACAGCACACGGCCAGCCACATATACATCCATATCGCTGACTCTGCAACTCGTGTGCTCTTCCATTCGTCTGACGTGCGTCCATTCGTGTGGATACGGTGCAAATGTGTTCCATTAACGGTAAAGTCAAATTGCAGTTGTTGTTGTCTGCAGACGTACCTATGTAGCTAAAACAGGCGGCTAGAACTTGGGGGCGGGGAGGGAATGGGTCGCGGAAAAACAGCTGACGCTATAGTGAATCAGATGCTACTCTAACCGGTTGAGTTGCCGCCACAGTTGTTGGGTTTAGGCGCGAGGGCCCCGGCTACCCGAGAGTTTGGTTCTGTCTGACTAAGGTACTGAGACGAGATATTGGTGGTACGGTAGCAAGCCAAGCACACCAGCAAGCAAGAAAAGGAGCAAGAAAGCGATGGAACCGCGAGTGGAACTGGTCACTTTTAAAGGTTTATTCGTTG
>JASAMY010003118.1:0-16169 GCA_030248085.1 Paralinhomoeus sp. GSCO2_6 | reverse complement strand
GAAAGATCATCCGTCGCGTGTCTGCCTGCGGCTCATTAGGGCGCTACATCCGTGCCCTTGCTTCAAATGACAACGGTCCGGTCGCTCTCATCTAAAATCCGCTCCTGTATATATATCAGGACATCATAGGGGCGCGCCAATCGAGTCGTCTCGTGAGGAAGGGCTGCGGCGGCGGCTCAGCGCTGACCATTGCAACGGTTGGTTGTCTGCGAAGCGATGGCCAACGTGCCCACAGCAGCCCGCGCTGCGGTGACGTGCGGTTGGCGCCAACGGCTTAGAGACGACGGTGGCGGGGGCCGAACGGAGAAAGAAATATAATCCGATGACCTTAGCATTGGCGAACAAACGAAGGAACGACCAAAGTCAACAGAAAGTGTGTCGTCTGCAAACGGCTCCTTCCTCCGTCCCATAGTGTCTAGAGACGACGGGATTAGAACACAACGTCTACCGTATGTGTGTGTTCTTGGCGAGACGCAGAGGAGGATGGAATGCGCTACTGCATCCTGACCGCACCTGCACTCGAATCATACAAAGTTGCGTTCTCCACAAGTCCGCAAGAAGAATGAGCGCGTTTTGATACTTCAACGCGGCCTATGCTTCTTCTTCCTCTGCAGCTTTGGGGTGGGAACCAAAGGCAGCCGCAAGGCAGTGGAAGCTGAGGGTGGGAAGAGGGGGGGGGAGAGAGTGGTCGGCACTAGTGAGGACCACTTCGGTTGCCCTCAAACCGCTCCCCCTAGAGGGACTGGGCGCCCACGCGGCCCAGTTGCTCGTCTCCGCCGCCGCCGCTCTCCTTTCTGGGCATCTGGGAGATAATCTGCTAAGCGGGCCCGGATAATGGAGCTGCCACTCGGACGTGGGCGCGTCATTGACGCGGCGATGCGACAGATGAGCTCTGCTTCTCGAAGACCAACGGATAAATAACGTGATTAGTTAGTCAGGGCGCAACGAAAATCAACTGAACCAACGATCTACGGAACGTCACACACAAATAAATGTACAATGCGCGTTGCACGTAAATACATTCGAGCACCGATCGAAATTCGAGGCGACGAGCGGTGCCCGACGTGCGGTGGTCGACGAACGAACGCGAGAAGGTCGTTAAAGCTCGATGGCACCGTCTACTCTCAAAGACTGTCGTGGCCGGCGGTGGCGTGCCGAAGAAAGGGGACAAAGGGGAATTGAAGATCATAGCGAGCCCCTACAATCCATCGCAACTGAGGCGACCAAAGCCGCCGCTTCCGTCCCAGGCGACGCCCCCTTCACACTCCTCCGCTTTCTTGCGACGCCGCAGCAGCAGCGCGCGCGCCACAGCCCCACCACTGGTGATGGGGTGCGCTAAAAAACGGCCGCCTTCGTCCGGCAATGGGGCGCGAGGCAAGGCGGAAGAGACAGCTGTTGCGGCCAATCGAGTCGAGTGCCGCCGCAGCCGGAGGACGCGGCGCCTAATCGGCGACCAATCGCCCCCTGTCGACAAACGACCGCTGCTGACGCCTGCGGCGCCATACATACATACCCGCACCCTTGACCGCAGCCATCGCGGCCTCGTCAGAGACGATTTCTGACAGCTGCTCGACTTTTGTAAACAGCTCTGTCTTCAGCCGCGAATCATCTCTGCTGCTCTGCGCGCAGCAGCGCAATGTTGGAGCAATCACACTTTCAACGGGGAATAGTGCAATACGCGAAGTTCACTCGAACGCAAATGAACGCACCCGTATGCCGCAGCTGCGCTCGTCTGCGTTGGCGCTGTGCGCGCCGCTTCGTCGCTCAGCCTTAGGTCACCCAGTCAAGACAGCCGGTCTGGTCAAGGAGCCAATCAGCGACGCCCACGCCTGCCCCGCCCCTCCCGCTCGCCTGCCTCGCCGCTCAAGCCAGCCGCCGCCGAGAGAAGCCTTCATTCGAGCGCAGTATTAGTGTGTTTTTCGTAGTGTTTCGTTTTTCCACTGTGGTTTTCGCCGAGTTTCGTCCAGTCGTCTTGCGTCAGTGACGCCTGCTCGGTGTCGGTGGCGCCTGCCGTGCCTCCGTGCACGGCTAGGAAATACAGGCGTCTCCCTTCCATTGTAGTATCCACACTGTATTCGTACACACGCGCACACAGTTACGTAAGGGGGCTTAGGTTCGCTCTGCCTAAGTGCGTCACCAGTGTCGACCGCGTCGCGGCGGCACTCTTCTCTCTAGCGTAGGTGTCGCGGCTGGCGAATCACTCCGACCCTCGTCCGTGCGTCCCGAAGGAAAGGACCTGCGACCGCCGCTTGAGCTCAGACGCCGTGCTGTAGGCGGACCTCCGCTGCAGTAGCGTAACGGTAGGGTGGTGCAGTTTCGCGGTAACCTTTTGCATGGAGCGCCTCGGGCCGTTGGACAAGACGAGCGAGTCGCAGTGATTGTCGGCCGCCGACGGACGGACGGTGACGCGGCCCCAGTCGACGGATCAATCTCTTTGAATTCAGGCACGCTGCCGAGCGCGACGGTGTCGGCCGAGGCTCCACTTCAGGACCCGGGCACCCCACGAGTCGGAGCGTGCAGCTAGAGCCGGCGCGCTCAGTCCCCCTCTTTCGCAGCCGTCTTAAACCGCTGACGTAGGGTCGACGAGCTCCATTCCCCTCTGCTGGAGGGTCGACGAGCTCCAGTCCCCTTGGCCTTGACGCAGGGTCGACGAGACTCCATTCCCCTCTGACGGAGGGTCGACGAGCTCCTCCAGTCCCCTTGACGCAGGCTCGACGAGACTCCATTCCCCTCTGACGGAGGGTCGACGAGCTCCAGTCCCCTATTTCCCAGCGGTTCTAAACCGTTGACGGTGAGCCGGCGAGCTCCACTGCCCCTGCCCACGGAGAATCTCAGACCCGTGCTTCGGCACGGAGAATCTCAGACCCGTGCCGCCCGCGGAGAGTCTTAGACCCGCGCTGCTACTCGGAGAATCTCAGACCCGTGCTACCGCGCGGAGAATCTCAGACCCGACTTGCCCCACGGAGAATCTCAGACCCGTGCTGTTGCGCGGAGAATCTCAGACCCGTGCCGCGCGCACCAGCAGCCACAAACCGCTCTCCTTCATCACAGCCACAGAGCACACTCTACTCGCGATGAGCGGCAGCGCGGACCAGCGCGCACCGTCCGCGTCGACCACACACAGCGCGCCCAAAGACGCGCCCGCCGCCGACACGAACATGGCAGAATACGTGGACGCCGCGACGCACTGTTTTATCTGTAACGAGGCGTGGACCGACGTCGAGCAGTTGAACCACAAGGAGGGAGTGTCGAAATTGCCTTGCTTGAGCGGCAGACGCTGCGACCGCGAGTGCCACAGCACGTGCCTCCAGCTGGTCAGAAGCGACCCGTTCGCCACGGTGGGGCAGCAGCCGTTCGCCTTCGCGTTCCGATTCGGCATCTGTCGGCAGTGCGTTCCCAGAAAGAACCCGCCCAGACGGCCGTCAGACGACATGCACAAGCTGTACAACTACATTGTGCAGAACAACATCGACGTAGACGGCTTGCTCAAAGACAGCATGAAGCCCGCCGCCGAGCGGCTGCAGGAGAAGTACGGCAACAGGCCGGGCAGCCGCACGTACAACCGACAACACGAGCAGGGCGACGCGCAGTCGGCCACCGCAGACGCGCTCGTAGCAGTCACCGACGAGACGGAGAGCCGCAGCTGCGCTGAAACGACGGCCGAGCACGGAACGAGTAACGAGCTGACGGACGCGGAGAATATCGACGAGCTCCAGCTGATGCACCTCAATCAGCTCGAGCAGACGCTCGAGCGAGTCGCCGAGCAGCTGGGCCAGTGCAGGAAGAAGGCCGCTGACCTGCGCGCGTTCCGCGACAGTGTCATGAATGGCGCCTACAGCAGCGAGGCCAAAAACGACATCACCAGAGGAATTTTATTCGAGCGACGCAACACGCTCGCCATGATCGCGCACTGCACTGGCGAGTATAACCAAACCATCAAGGAGTACCAAACACTGAGTGGAGGACAGCCCCCGCCTCTCGTACTGAGATCGGAGCAGCCGTGGCGCGAGGCGTTCGACCTGTTGAACGAGACGGACCCCGCAGTCAGCATAGACTCCGATGACGACAACCGTAGAGTCGCGATCGACAGCCAGACCAGAGACGCACACATGCAGCGCGTCGACGACTATCGCGGCGCGTCACAGGCAAACGCCGACGACGCGGCGCCATATCAACAGCAGAGCCGACAGCACGCGAGCGGAGGCGCTCCGCCGCGCAGTGACACCCAGCACAGAGAGCAGAGAGAACGGCACACGAACAGTGACCGCCGACAGGAGAACGATGCCCAGAGCGGCGACACAGCCGAGGAGCTACGATTGAATGGCCTGATAGCAGAGCGCGACGCGCAGTATCAACAGATGCGGGTGCTGATGACCGGCTCTGCGCTCGCGCTGGCCACGGTCTCGGACGCGCAGGGCGGGCAGTCGACGGCGCGCTTGGCCGAACTCGAACGCAGCTCTGAAATTCGACAGGAGTGCGTCAACCAAATCGGACAGTTAGACAAGGAAATCGCGCGGTTGCGCGAGGGCATGACATTCAGACAGGCAGCCGTACACCACAGACAGTCAAGCAGAAGTCGATACGCCGTCGCCGACACGCACGGCCAGCCCACTCAGCGGCAGCAGCAGCCGACGCAGACAGCGACGCACTGCGCGCCGGCCAATCAGCGGCCCGCCGTGCAGACGCAGCCGCCAGCGCCGTCGCCCCGCTCGAGCGACGGCCGGCAGAGACAGGCGCCGGCGCAGCCGACGGGCATGGCATATCAACGGCCACGCGAGTGCCTCACACCGCACCCAGTCGCCCGGGACAGCCCGCAGTACCAAGAGTACAGGCAGCAGGAGCACACGACGCAGGCGCAGCTCACGGAGAACCGACAGTACGCGCCGACTCCGTGCGTCGCGCAGCTGCCGACGCAAATGACGTCGGGCGGCAGAGTCACAGTAAATGGAGACAGCGACACCGCCTCTCCGCAGTCGCAGCCGACAAACTCCCACACGCTGCCCGCCCAGAACGCGCCGCAGCAGCAGATCGTCTTAGCGGGCATTCCAAATTTGCAGTTCGCCATGGGAATGCTGCCGCCCTCCGATTTCACCATCCCCCTGAAAGGAACAGAAGGGCCGGAAGGCATACGCGACTACATGGGCCTGCTCGACGCGTACTTCAGTCAGTTCGCAAACGCGACCGACCAGCAGAAGCTGATGAAGATGCGCTTGCTGTTGCGCGACAGAGCCAAGACGCTCTTTGAGCTCTATACCAAAGCAACACCTATGGTGACATATGAAGAGGCAAAGCGGGTGCTGCTGACCACCTTCGACCCGCAGGGCTCCGAAGAAAGGCAGCAGTCGAAGGTGACGATCGCAAAGTGGGACAGAGCAGACATGGACGCGTGGAGCTTTGCGCTCTCGCAGAAGGCCGCATACCAGGAAGTATATCCACACATGCGGCCTGAGGACATCGAAAAGGCGGTCAGAAACAAAATAAGAGCGACTTGGCTCCAAGACCCTCAGAGACTGCTGCTCGATGAGCTGACCAAAGACAAGCCGTTTGAGACGTTTTGTCACTGGGTCGACAAGTATTACGCTACGAGCACAGGGGGAGGAAATGGCGACGAGGCCACCCAGCAGAATAGAAGTCAGCCGCCACAACCCCAAGCGGCTGGCAACAATCAATTCGGAACAGCCAACTCCCACAATAGTCGACCCTATAGACCCAGAGGCGCCTTCCAACAATACAACCAGCAGCGACTGTTCAACAACAATCAGTGGCAACAGTTTCAACCACAAAGCCCGCCACCCAGAGGACCACCCCCTCAACACTTCCAGCAGCAGCAATGTGGCGCCCCACCACCAGGCAATCACCCACCCGATGTCCGTCCGTGGGTCGAACAGAGACCGTCGTTCGGCTACAGTCAGCCGCCAGCAGAAGGGCGGCAAGAGAACGGTGCCGTCAACCAGGGGCACGTGACCCAGACCCTCAACTCTTTGCACAGCGCCGTCCGAGACCTACACGGGCTGGGGGGTCCAGGTGCTCAATACGCCATGAACATGATCCAGACGAGAGAAAGCAGAGTTGGCGCGACCATAGCAGCCTCTCTGCGCGACGACCCCGACGCGATTGAGCCCGCTCCCAACACCCCAGAGGAGCGCCGCAGAGACACCACGAGGCGCGTCGACGTCGGTCAGGTTGAGGGTAAAGTGTACCACTCAACCAGCGGCAGAGGCAACGAGAAGAACATGTCAAAGCGCACCGTAAAGAAGTCGGTATCTTTTGAAGAGCCAGTGCCGCTGAACACAACGCAGAGCACTGCCGACAATTCTTCGACCACAGTCAGTCGTCCGTCGCCGACGGGGCTCGTCTCGAACGACAGCGACGAGAACGACAGTCAGCAGCCGAGGGGGTCAGTCGACGGCCACGCGCCGCCGACGCCAGTGAGAAGAGGGCTGCCGACCAACCAAATCAGGCACGAAACATCTCCTGATGAGAGCCGACCGACAATTACCGTGTGGATCAACCACAAGCGGAAGGTGGACGCCTTGGTCGACTCGGGCGCGTCCGTGCCCATGGCCATGACACTGAGGGCGCTCCAGGCCAGCGCCGACGACACAGAAACCGACGACTCGCTCAGGAAGAAGATAGTTGCCCTCGCCGCACCAGTCATTCAAGCGGATGGCACGCAAATGCACACGTATGGCACGGTCACCATACCGCTGTCTTACCAGAAAGGCGACGGCAACTGGTCGACAATCCACACGTGCGCGCTCGTCGTCCATGACTTGGGCGGCGTCGACGCCGTCATAGGCACCGCCAACTTCGACGCGTTAGGCATACAGCTGCAAATGGGCGAAAAAGTTCTGATCGGCCCGCCCAAGCCGAGACGACAAAACAGGCCCAACCCGCAGAAACGACGACAACTGTATGTCGACCGGCAGAGGGAGATCGCCGTGACGGCGCAGCAGCCGAGATGGAGCGCTCCATTGTCTGAGGAGCAGCGACAAATGCTAAATGACGTGCGGAAATTTATGGCGCGCGCACACTGCCTGAAGCCCTTACCCGTCAGACGAGCCAATCCGACACGCCGGTGCCTTGTCTCCGTCGACGTCGACGTCGAGCACGCAGGCGCTCCAATGCGCGACCGCTTCGGCCACTCAGTCGAGCGCATCGGCGCCATTGCAGTGGGAGCCGAATTTGAAAGTGGCCGTCTAAACGGCAACTCCGACTCGAAAGAACAGTGCAGTGTCATTGCGCCACTCAGAAACGGTAGCTGCACGGGCAAGTGGAAACGGAGTGACGACCGACGATCGACATCGCCCCGGTCTCCTTCGGAGTTTGCAGACGACGACCGTCGGCAGGAGAAAAACGCCCGCCGAGCGGTCAACAAAGCGAACGGCACTTTCTCAGCCGCTGTGCACGCGACGCCGGCGACGCCCCCACTTGGCGGCGCCCGCGGTAAATCGATAGCCGCGCGCAGTCGCGGCGCACGCAGCGCAGCCGGAGCGCCTTACGGCCAGACGGCGGCCCTCTCACAAGCGCAGTTCCCCACTCCACAACGAAACAAAAGCAAGCGGCGCGCCAGCCGCGGCTCGCCGACCAGCCGCCGCGTGTCGCTGTACATCACAAAGCACTACGTTGCGTGTGGCGCACAGATGTCGGCAGCCACGTCTGACAAGACCGCCACGACGATGGCTGGTCTGGACGCGAAACTTTCGGAGCTGCTGTATCTCGCCACGAGCGCGCAAGATGTCGTCGACACGCGCCTCGACGATTTTGGGCGCTGGCTGAGCGCCGTCGAAACTGCGGCCCTGACGGCTCCCGGGAAGCGCGTCGGCGCCCACGCGGCCGACCGACCGCCGCCGTCAGTCTGCGAGCAGGCAGCCCGCGTCGACGACTGCCCGTCGATGCACGCCGTGTGTGGCGGCTCTCACCCACAGTGCCGGTCGACTGCAGTCTCGCAAGCGTCGACATGCGCGCCAGCAGTGCGCGCTAGCGACACGCGCCAGCTCTTTCACGAGGGCGCCGCTGTCAGTACACTGTAGGGCCGTCGGCAGCGCGCCGACAGCTGGTCCGCCGTCTTTCTCAAAAGTTTGGTTTCTTTTTGGTTGCGACTGGACGTTGTCGCAGCTTTTCTGTCGGCTCCGGCCCGTGTGCAACTTCGTTGGGCGCCTTCGCCCGTGCACTCGATCGTCTTCTCACCTAGGTGTGCGGGTGGCCTAGGCCGAGTACAATGGCCCGTCTTGATTGTATCGCACTGTATGCGCATGCCCGTTACCGGCTGCGCAGCGCCCGTCTCGCGCACGTGCGCGCCTGTGGTTGAAAAAGGACCGCAGGTCTTCTGGAGCGGTGGCTGGGAGTAGAGCGGAAGCAAACAAAGTGCAACAAAAAAAAAAATAGAGATGAAGTCGGCGCGATATGAAGACGTAATGAAACTGGTAAAAGCGGGTAGGAGAACATCTGAGGCGAGGACGACCACCGGCGGGCAAGGCTCGTCTGGAGAAAGACCACCGGCAAGGCTTGTCTGGAGAAAGACCAAGGTAGAGCGAGCGAACGCAGCGGCAGCGGGCGGTCAGTGAGTGTGTGCGTGCGTGTTCGTGTGTGTGTTCGTAGGTGCGTGCGTGGTGTGCGGCGAGCCGCCTCCCGACCCTTGGGGCGAGCGCCCGGTCGAGCGTGTGGCGAGGACCCTGCTCTGGTGGATGGTTCTTGCAGGTGCCGCGACTCTTCTGCATGCGCAGCATGCCGGAGAAAGACCATGCAATACGCGAAGTTCACTCGAACGCAAATGAACGCACCCGTATGCCGCAGCTGCGCTCGTCTGCGTTGGCGCTGTGCGCGCCGCTTCGTCGCTCAGCCTTAGGTCACCCAGTCAAGACAGCCGGTCTGGTCAAGGAGCCAATCAGCGACGCCCACGCCTGCCCCGCCCCTCCCGCTCGCCTGCCTCGCCGCTCAAGCCAGCCGCCGCCGAGAGAAGCCTTCATTCGAGCGCAGTCGATTCGTGTGGTTTTCGTAGTGTTTCGTTTTGCCTCTGTGGTTTTCGCCGAGTTTCGTCCAGTCGTCTTGCGTCAGTGACGCCTGCTCGGTGTCGGTGGCGCCTGCCGTGCCTCCGTGCACGGCTAGGAAATACAGGCGTCTCCCTTCCATTGTAGTATCCACACTGTATTCGTACACACGCGCACACAGTTACGTAAGGGGGCTTAGGTTCGCTCTGCCTAAGTGCGTCACCAGTGTCGACCGCGTCGCGGCGGCACTCTTCTCTCTAGCGTAGGTGTCGCGGCTGGCGAATCACTCCGACCCTCGTCCGTGCGTCCCGAAGGAAAGGACCTGCGACCGCCGCTTGAGCTCAGACGCCGTGCTGTAGGCGGACCTCCGCTGCAGTAGCGTAACGGTAGAGAGTGGTGCAGAATCGGTACCTTTTGCAGAATAGTAATAGTGGGCTTAGCACTTTCCAGGCTTAGCACTAGGATAGGACCCATCTTGCCTGAAAATATGAGATGTGTTGGCATTGGCAAAGCAACGTCTTCTCATGTTTACACTCGTAGGCAATTATAAAGTATGTCCAGTCCCCATAAATTACGGTATACGAAGTTCACCTAATTGCGGAATTTTTCGGTTTGCAGTAGCTGCCCGCGCGGCTTCCAGTGATTCAACAATTTCCCCAGAATTAGTGGTCAAAGCATAATTCCAACATTCTCAATTCACACGCAACGTGCAGTGGTCACAATCGACAGTCAACACTCTAGTTCAGGTAAGTAACGTGTTTGTTTGTTTGTTTTGGAATTCGTTGCACAAACGCACACATCCAAAACGTCAAGTCACGTTTACACATGTAATGCGTTCAACGCCTTTACAACTACCTAGTTTCAGTTTGTGTTTAGTTAAATAGTTAGTACACGCAGTTGACGCATACACGCACAGACGTGCGCGCGCACGCGCGCGCATGCACACAGGCACACATGCACAAGGCACGCATGCACGAACGGACGTGCGCGCGAGCGCGCGCACCCGCTCGCGCGCAGACCTACGCACGCACGCACGCGCACACGTGCGCAGGCACGAAGCCTCAGCCTAATGATGCATAGGTATAACTGGGCAGGGTGTAGGTTGGGGTCACCCCCCCCCCCCCAGCTTTGGTCAATCCTGCACGAAAAGTAAGACCACCCCCCCAGCTTTAGTCAATCCTGCACTCATTGCAGGTTACCCCTATAGCTGAATTGTGTTTCTCATACTTCCCAAGGCGTTTTTCAGGCCTGTGAGCAGCATTTATTGTCCAAATGTCAAAAATTTCGTCTGCGGCGCTGTATTTTACGCACCTATAGACCGTTTTGGGGTCTTATGGGCGCGTTTTCGGCCAAAAAGTCACCAAATTTTGCCTGCGGCGCTGTTTTTTTGCTCCAACTGACCATTTTTAGAGTCACTGAAGCGCGTTTTTGGCCAAAAAATCACAAATTTTTGGCTGCGGCGCTGTGTTTTCAGCATACACGAAGCATTTTCTAGGCCATTATTGAGGCTGGAAAAAGAGAAATTGTATCAAATTTGGCCGTGCAGGTCACCCCCATCGACTTTTGAAAAATCCCAGATTCACCCCCCCCAGCTTGATGGCCATTTACACCTATGTAATGATGGTGTGTGATCGCGTTGTTTTAGTTTTTTAGGCGTTAGATAAAATACACCCACTATTTTATGTAACGCCGTTTTTTAGTGTCGAGCACTGAGCGTCGACGCACTTTTTTATATTGTGGTGCGTTTCTCTCAGCCCTATGGCCCAATGAACTTGATTTCCCGGCAGACGCAGAGCGCAGTGAACGGCGACCGCCTGCGGGAATACCCTTTCCAGGTGTCACCAGGTGTCACGATTCCAGGTGTCACCGGAGGCAGACCCTCTTTGGGAGGGGTAGTGGAGAGGTGCACACCGAAATGATATTCTTTGCTCTGCCTTGGTCTTGGGCTTAGCTTAGGATTAATTTAGGCTTAGCTTTGGCTTAGCTGATGTTTAGCTGAAACTTCGCTTAGTCTTAGCTTACGCTTAGGCTTAGCTTAGGTTTAGCTTAGGCTTAGATTAGGCTTATCTTAGCTTAGGTTTAGCTTAGGCTCAGGCTGGCTCAACAAGCACACGCGGCACGAAAAGCACTGTTTTGCCATCGTCACTGAGTGTGACGTCACAGCCAGAAGTTACCCTGGCGCCCTTGTCCCCGACATCCATGGTGGCTGACGCTGTCCTGCCGCTCTTGATTTATTGCTTGCGGCCCAGCCGTGGCCCACCAGTTGTTCAGGAGCGCTAGACGAGAGGAGCGCTGGCCGCCCTGCTCTCAGAGACGAGGCGGAGGTGCGCGTCAACGAGCGCCTCCCGAGGCGCGACTTCGCCGATAGCCTGCACGAGCGCCGGTGTTGCAGTCCAAAACCGCCCCCCTTCTTTTTCTCCCCCCGGCGGTTCTGGCCTAGGCCAAAACCGCCGGGGGGCGGTTCTAGCCTAGGCCAGAACCGCCCCCTCTACATAGAAATCGCCCCCTTCTAATTTACTACCTACGGTCACTCGAATCTACAATTCTCGACAAGGCGCGGGTAGCAAGCGCTGAAGTGAAGACGGACAGCCCTGTGCGACCCTTCGACTGCCGCCTTCGACGCTGGGCGCCGCGGCACAAGCTGACAAGTCGCGAGCGGGCGATGGCAAAGATCAAGCGCAAGCGGTGCCTTCGCTGTCCGAAGAGGGCTTTCAATTTGGCCATGTAAACGGCAACCAATGGGTGGTCGCGCTGTCGGCTGTGGGCGAGGTTTTCCTGTTCGACAGCACGCAGCAGAGCTGCCTGTCACTGCGTCTGCCGCGAGCAGCTGAAGCAGGTGTACCTGTCGGTGTTGAGCGGGCCAAACGCTGCAGTCAGCCTTGTGCCGCTGCCTGAGCAGCCCAACACCAACGACTACAGCCATCGGCGCTGCGCTCGACGTCATTGATGGGACGAAGCTGGAGTCTCAGCAGGAACGCAATTGCGTCACCAAACCGATCCACGCCAACGTCAACAGGGCGCTTGAGATCGGCATCATGCTGTCCTTCTAAGTGGTCTAAGTCAAGGGGGGAGTTTTAGGCCAAAACCGCCGGGGGGCGGTTCTGGCCTGGGGGCGGTTTTGGACTATGACACCGGCGTGACGACACCGAGCGGAGGTGTCAGCAGCAGGCCACGGCGCTCAACGACGTCGCCCACAGGACGGCCGCGCCCGCCTCGGCAAGTGCTGCTGGCAGGCACAAAGAAGCGACGGCAGCCGAGAAGACGCTGAGAAGGCAGGATGTAGAGTGTCGCGGGGGTGTCGGCGGCAGTTGCGTTGGAGGAAAAGCGCATGTGCATGCGTGTGTGCATGCGTACGCGCATGCCTAGGCCTAAGCCTAAGCAAAAGCCTAAGTCTAAGCCTAAGCCTAAGCACTAGCATAAGACAGTCTAAGCAAAGAATATCATTTAGGTGTGCACCTCTCCACTACCCCTCCCAAAGAGGGTCTGCCTCCGGTGACACCTGGAATCGTGACACCTGGGTGACACCTGGAAAGGGAATTCCCCCCCGCCTGCCCCTTCATCATGGACCGAAGACTAGCGCGAGGAGACGAGCGGTTGGAGGAGAGCGTGGGCAAGGGGAAGACGCCACCGCCGCTGCCCGCGCGGCCGGCAGACGACGGCGCCTGTCCCACTCCCTATGGAAACTACGGCCTGTATCCACCAGCCGCCTACGGGGCGACGGCGCCTTTTGGTGGCGCCTACGGTCAGATGGGCCTCTACGGCAATCGCTTGTTGGGCGGCATGTCCCCATACGGCTCCACCATCGAGTCGGAATTCGTTCGCCTTGCAGAAGAGGGCGCCCTGGGCGCGTTTCAGTCCGTCGACTCCGTCGTCAGGGTGCGAGCGTGCGCGCGCGGTCGGTCGGACCAATGATGATGGCCCCCTCCCTGCCTGCAGGTTTTCTCGTCGGTGGCGATGATGCTTGAGAACACGGTGGCCGCGTTCCACAGCTGCTTCCGCGCCGTCGTGGGCGTGGCCGAGCAGCTAGGCCGGCTGCGCGTCCACCTGGCGAGCGCGCTGGGCGCCGTCTCGCTGGTCGCGCTCCTCGGCCGGCTCTGGCGCCGACTGCTCGTGCTTCTCCGCTTCAAGCCGGCCAACTACGCCATCGGCGACCCCGCCGAGCAGGCCTGGGCCGCGGCCGCGTCTTCGCCCCCCAAAGAGCCGCCTTCGCTCACCTTCTGGCTCTTGGCTGTCGGCGGACCCTACCTCCTGTACAGGCTCGTGGCGAGCATGGTACGCTCCGTCAACGGTCAGTGAAGAGATTAACGGCAGCCGAGCGCTGTGCACCTCCCTGTGCGCTCACCGTTCTCCACGGCGCTCAGAGTCGCGGCGCTGGGCGGAAGGCGGCGGGGAACACTTCGAGGCCGACTGCCTCTACGACTTCAACAGCGTCTCCGACAAGGAACTGTCCTTCAGAGCAGGCGACCGAATTCGGATCGCCCCCAAAGGTCAGACACTGTAGCAACAGTTGTAGTTCGCGCGCGCAGCGATTGATTGCCGTTCGGTCGACGATTCAGAAGTGCAACCGCAGCTGCGGGGCTGGCTGTTGGCGGCCGACGAGAGAGGCTCCAAAATCGGGCTAGTGCCTCAGAATTACGTAGAAGTCAGACGCAAGGTGCAGCCCGCTGTCCAGGAAGAGGCCTGGCGAGCTTGACGCGACGCTCGCGCCTTTCTGTAGTCTGTGGTGAGATTGAGAATAAAGTGGAGATAGCGAAGGAGGCGTCGTTCGCGAGCGCGCAACGCATGGGACAGCAGCAGAGAACGCGTCGCGCGCAACAGGGCTAGCAGTCGAGAAAGTTGGCCGCCATCAGTAGTTCCAACGCCACTTCGGGGTCGATGTGGAACTCTGGGATCTCCGTGGCGCTGTTCGTGTAGCGGACCTTGTAGATGAAGTAGCAGCAGACCTTTTGAAGAACGTGCGACCTGAAGCGCCCTCTTTTCAAACCCACGCGCACGTACCGAGAGGTCGTTGCTCGTTACACTCACGGAATCTCGCGGAAGTTGACCTCGTTCGTTTCGTTTTCGGCGAACTGACCTGCAACGAGTGGGCTAGCAGCGCTCGCGCGTCCACGAGCGTCATTCGGTGTGTGTGCAACGTTGGTGGTAGAAGCGCACCAGGGCCGCTCAGCATCGCCTTGATCGTGCCCGACGTGAGGGCGTGCTCGCGCTTAATGATGAATTCGTGGCCGTCGGAACTGATGAGCTTCACGTAGGCGGCCTCGGGGCCCTCGCAGTCTCCGTACTCGTGCGCCGCGCCGGCCTCGCTCTCCGCCATCGCCATCAATCCGTCCCGACCTGCACGCACGCACGCAGCGCCGCTAGCTGAGCTCATTATCGCCTCCGATCGATCCGATCATTATCGCCTCCGACCGAGCACGCATGTCGATCCTACGCGGCTCTACCACACACTTTTCGCCTATAGGTGTAGCTGACAATCGAAGCTGGGGTGGGAGTGGGTGAATACCGGATTTTTAAAAGGTGGGGCGACCTGCACGGCAAAATTTGATACAATTTCTCGTTTTCCAGCCGCAATAATGACCTAGAAAATGCTTCGTGTATGCTGAAAACACAGCGCCGCAGGCAAAATTTGTTTGAATTTTTGGCCGAAAACGCGCTCGAGAAGACTCCGAAACGGTCCGTAGTTGCGTAAAACACAGCGCAGCAGGCGAAATTTTTGATATTTAGGGCTCACAGGCCCGAAAAACACCTCCCGGTGCATGGAGAACGCATTTAGCATGGTAGGTATTCTGAGCAGTCAGTGCAGGTTGGACCAAAGCTGGGGGGTGGTCCTACTTTTCGTGTAGGATTGGCCGAAGCTGGGGGGGGTGGTGACTTGTACCGGGAAAACGGATCTGGAAGGGGAAGGGGACGAGTCTGGAAGGGGACAGAACTTTACGTAATTATTTGGGTGCGCTATCGTGTATGCCCTCCTCCTTTTCGCCCCACAAAAGATATTACTCTTCCTCTGCCTCTTTGGCCCCTTCGGCACGCCAGACGTCCGCGAGCGGCGACGCCATGGCCGCGCTAGAGGCGTTCTTCAACACGCAGGCGCGTCTGTCTACTCACTGCTGACCAATTTTCGGCGTCTTTTTGTAGGTGATGCACGAGACGCTAGAGGGCGACAGCGATGAAAAGCCGACGCTGACTCTCGAACGAGCCAAGGCTCATTGCCGACGCCTATACCGCTCGGCGCAACACCGGTGCGTTTTGTGTGTATTTGTAGGCTTTATGTAGGTTGCGCGAAGTGGCTGTGAAGCGATTATTAATTAAAAGCGATAGTGAAGCGATAATAATTAATTCGTTTGTTAGGTTGTTGTTCGTCCGCTAAATCCGTGTCCGAATCTCGTGTCACACAAGCCGTCGCGCACCACCGCTTCCGCCACCTCAATTCGCATGGAATTCTCATATCTGATAGTTTTTGTGTTTGATAGTTTAGAACTAATAACTTTCGGGAGGCGACAACAAAGAGAACAAAAAGCACTAATAACTTTCGAGAGGCGACAAGAGAGACAATAAAAAGGCGTAGATTATAACGCACCCAAATAATTATTTTGTCCCCTTCCAGACTCGTCCCCTTCCCCTTCCAGATCCGTTTTCCCCTTGTACCGGGGCGCGCCCCGTACAAGATAAAAAGCGCGCCGCGCCGCGCCGCGCTTTTTATCAAACGCCACTTGTACCTACACACTACTCAGTTACATGACGTTAGTACAATATTGCAGTGCGCAAATTGCAACTGCGTAATATTACGGTGCGCACAATTGGCCGTTCGCCCCAGCGCGCAACACGCGTTGAATGACTTTAATGACGCACACATAAAATGCCGCCCACTTTGAATGGCGCACACCGTGGAAAGTTGCTTAGGCTTAGGGTTTGTTTAGGATTAGCCTTAGGCTTAGGCCTTGCTTAGGCATCGAATTAGAAGTTTCAGACGGGTTAGCTTAGGCTTCCACTCTCCCCAAACCCAGGCTCAGGCTTCCCTAAACCCCGGCAGTCCTCAGCAGTCATTATCGATTTTTGCTCTAAAACCAAGAAATTCAAACCTTCAGTGTGCAAAGTCTAAAATTGAGCGTGTGCGTCATTTAACGTGTGCGCCATTTGAGCGTATCCTTGCATCTCTTCAGGAGTCCACCGCTGACGGTC
>JASAMY010003509.1:0-16215 GCA_030248085.1 Paralinhomoeus sp. GSCO2_6 | reverse complement strand
TGTTTCCATTTTGGGTTGTTATTGTAGCTTTTCGTTTGTGAGAAGGGCAAACGATAAAAGGGGATCAGCCAAATCCGTCTTGGGCACACAGAATCTGTCACCCCCCCAAGACACTCATATGGATAGGTCGGGTACCTACCGTCATCAGTACACCAGTTAGGTACCTCACATCACAGGTGCCTCGGGGCACTATTGGAGCATTGGAGCAGAAAGAAATCTGATGAAAAAACGCACGCGCGCGCGCGCGCGCGCGCGCACGCACGCACGTACGCACGCGCGCGCGCGCGCGCGCGCGCACGCGCGCACGCACGCTCGCACGCACGCGCAGCACGCACGCACGCACGCACGCACGCGCGCACGCAGGCACGCACGTCAAATTACCTATACTTTGCCCAGAAAACAGCGTCGCAGGCTGTGACGCCGCTGAATGGGGCACTATTGGGGGTGGGTGGAGTGGGCGATAGTACTGTTTTAACCTTCGGCGCTGGCCTTGCTAACGTTAGCGAGCAGTTCAAAAGCACTGTTGTGGTTGCACGGTTCACAGCAGTTGGAAAACCCGTTTCACTCTACGTTCCTCACCTGTTCAACACAAAAAATGTCTAGTCGAACTCGATGCCTCATAGTCATAGGTACATTGTATATGCATTTCTCCTGATGGGTATTGGTGCCGACTTTGCGTTCTCTGTCGGTCACTTTGCCAGAATTGTCGGTTCATCAACGTAGCGGATTCGCTGCTGCTGTCGGCATTTTAAAGCTGCGTGTGCTACGGTGGTTGCATTCTCGCTAGCGTTTTGTCGAACAGATCATTGAAGTTTGAACCGATAAGACAAACGGCGATAAGTGAATTGGGCATATTTTTGGCTTCAAGATTGATCTTCAAGGATTACTCGACTACAGGGACACAAGATTGTAGACTTTGCGACTTCGTTGCATATCTAGTGCTCAAACCGAAACATGTTTAGGAAATCTACCTTACTTTCATGATCTGCAGGTGCTGACCCGAATTTTTGACAAAGCCAGAGGAACGTAATGATATTTTTCGGTGAGAAAAGTACGGCCGAGTGGTCTAGTGGTATGATTCACGCTTAGGGTGCGTGAGGTCCCGGGATCAATCCCCGGCTCGGCCCAACCTTTTGCGATTCTTTCATCCTTTTAACCTTTTCTCATAGCTTAAGGAAATTACTCATTTTTCCGTTTTTTTTTAGTTGCCGTTCAACGTTCGGCGCGTCGCCGTTTGGAATCTGTATAGGTGATTGGTAAGCATAGTGCAGTGGAACTTTCTGAAAGAGTTTCTGAATTAGTGAGTAGGTAGGTAGTGTGAGTGTGTATTTTGAGGTATCAGTACCAAACTAGAAAGATACCAAGTGGTGCTGTCAGTGTCCACACCTTCTAGACCATTCTTTTATTACTAGAGCAATGCGCAATCCCATTGTGACTGACACACACATAGAAAATCAACAGGTGTGTCTCTCTACACCCACTATTGCACACCGAAAATTACTAGAAAAAAAACAAAATTTTTTAAGCCCTAGAGGCTCACTTCAGTATGAATTATTAGACCATTGTTCAGTGTGATATTTGTGACAGTTTTTATTACTAAGACTGAACAAATGTTTCAAGAGCGTCATATAAGTCAAAGCGAGTATGCGTATGTAGGTTGCCATGCACTTTTCAGCCAGTCTACGCGCACTTTCCGTATGGCCGAGTGGTCTAGTGGTATGATTCGCGCTTTGGGTGCGCGAGGTCCCGGGATCAATCCCCGGCTCGGCCCAATTCTTTTTGCATTTGGCAATCAACATTTTTTTTGCTAGAGAAGTGTATTAGACAGACAAAGCCAGCCACGGTTTTTTTAAGCGCAACATTTTAATCGTGACTATAGTCTGTTCAAAAATAAATGGCACTGGCTGTTTTTGGCGATTTTATGTTATGCAGCGAAAATTTGTTAAGAATATGATACATCAGTGGCTAGAGGAGTCAGAGTGGCGTACTGGTGATGTGAAAAATCTTAATTCGGGAAACATGCATCCCACAACTTGACACAACACCAAAATTTCGACTTTTTATCTAGTGGACGGATTTTGTTGAAAATTGCAGCGTTGTTAGTCTCATGTAGGCTCATCTCAATCCCCAAAAATCGACTCGATCGGATCACGCGTCGTCGAGATATAAGCGCTGGAAGAAGGCACCAAAATTTCGATTTTCATTGTAACGCCCAAAAACAGCGAAAATATGTCACAAAGGGTTTAAATATTTGCCGAAGAGGAAAATGTTAGACAGGTGGGATGTAGCGCTACGTAAGGGCTTTCCAACCATATTAAAACTTTTCGATTTATGCAAGCGGTGAATGTATTACGGTGCGTTTTACAGTATCGCGTCAATGAATCGGTGTAACCACCATTATTCACTGGAGTTGGCGAGAAATCGAGAAATATGTGCACCAAACAATAGGGCACATATAGGAGTATGACATGCTAAAAGCGCAGCTTAACTGATGCTCGCATGCTGCAGCAACAGGTGCTCAAATTTGCTGTGATTTTGATGCAAAATTTGGTGACTCACGTGCCAACGTTTGTGTGTCCGTTTCTCAAGCTGTGGCAGTCATACCAAGATGAAACTTGTCCGCTCCATTGGGCTGTTTGTCGGCTCTCCGCATGTCAAAATTTTTTAGCCAACTCCAAACAACACCCGAATAACGGCGGTTACACTGATTCATCGACACGACGTTGTAAAACGCACCATAATACATTCACCGCTTGCATAAATCGAAAAGTTTCAATATGGTTGGAAAGCCCTTACGTAGCGCTACATCCCACCTGTTTAACATTTTTCTCTCCGACAAAGATTTAAACTCTGTGACATATTTTCGCTGTTTTGGGGCACTACAATGGAAATCGAAATTTTGGTGCCTTCTTCTAGCGCTTATATCTCGACGACGTGTGATCCAATCGAGTCGATTTTTGGGGATTGAGATGAGCCTACATGGGACTACCAACGCTGCACTTTTCAAGCTTTCAAGCAAATCCGTCCACTGGATAAAAAGTCGAAATTTTGGTGTTGTCTCAAGTTGTGGGATGCATGTTTTCCGATTTAAGATTTTTCACATCGCCAGTACGCCACTCCGGCTCCTCTAGCCACTGATGTATCATACTCTTAACAAATTTTC
This sequence comes from Paralinhomoeus sp. GSCO2_6, assembly GCA_030248085.1. Classification (NCBI taxonomy): domain Eukaryota; kingdom Metazoa; phylum Nematoda; class Chromadorea; order Monhysterida; family Linhomoeidae; genus Paralinhomoeus; species Paralinhomoeus sp. GSCO2_6. The sequence continues at coordinate 13,052 of JASAMY010003509.1, read as the reverse complement.
GCTGCATAACATAAAATCGCCAAAAAACAGCCAGTGCCATTTTTTTTTTGAACAGACTATAGCTCGCTAAAGCGACACGCAATTTGAGTGAAATTTGAACTGCTGGTAGTCAATGGCAAGCGATAGACAAAATCCATCGGCTCTGTTGACAATTAACAATTGTCCCGGGTAGAATCCGTTTTGGCGCTCTGTTGAACTTTGATTCATACTTCTGGCCATTGCGCACAGGCTACACAGGGTATACACACATTGACAAGATTCCTGCATATCATGAAAAAGTTGTCGGAAATTGACGTCTTCGAATCGTTGGCTCTGCAATTCATCCGTGTCTACGTCATGAAACATAGCATAGTCGTTCACAAGTCCAGAATTATTGGTTCATGCAGTTGCGAGGTATAAGCGATCAAAGTTGATGCACACCTCGAATCGCCTTGTATTTCCTGCCATATTTTTAACGTAAATGTAAATGTCTCGTCCACGCGGCAGCGTGCGCAAGGGGGGGGGGGGTTGCTTGCCGGACATGATGCTATCATTGAGATTTGCAAGATTTCTTGACAAGGTACCCTCGTTGAAATTTGCTCCAAAGGCCGAGGACATGAAGAGGGGCTTCAGAAGCGCATGTGAGCCCTACTCAATCTCAATGCCAAACTGGTGATGAAAACGACATCTTGGAAAGACATTTTCGATTGTCGATTTTCGATTTTCAATACGATGGCTGACAAACTTTGGTACAACGTTAATTTTCAACAAAAATGGGCATTTTTTGTTGGCATTGTATGCAAAATGATCCAGTGTCCTAAAAAAAAATTAACAGGGAAACATTTAACAAAAAGCCTTTTATACAAACTGCATCCCTTTGCTGTTCGCGGGACCTCTCACAAACCGTCTTGGAAGCGTTCCTGCACTGCTTTTTAAATGCATTGTATCGGCGGCTAGGCAAAGAAGAAGATTGTAAAATGGAGGAATATCGCAGTGGAGCGCTAGGCGCAAAATCTGTCCGTAGAGAGCCTACAAATGGCGGCTTCTGGCGCAAGATTGCGCGCGACCATTCCGCACTTGAGGTTGAACACAGAAGATCTGAATCTGATAGTACCTAAGAACACCAGTAGAGACCGACGACGACTTTCTCTTTTGTCTTACAAGAGCGAACTGTCCTGCAAAAAAAATCGGCAATCCATTCAAGTTGTCAGTTTTGCTTTTGGCGACGTCAAATTCACCCAACGACCAGGCGCAGCGACGAGCAGGGCAAACTTGTACTACAAGGCTTTGCTAGGTTAAGAAAGTGCACTTGAGGCAGAATTGGCGCTGTGTCGAATGTGGCCGAGTGGTCTAGTGGTATGATTCGCGCTTCGGGTGCGCGAGGTCCCGGGATCGATCCCCGGCTCGGCCCTTCTTTTGCGCTTTGTTTTTTTTAGAACATTTGCAAAGTTTTGCGGTTGCGTTGACTAAAACAATTCTCCATTGCCTTGTGTGTACAGTGGTGGTGGGGGGACTGTTTTCGATGAGTATGCGAAAACTAAACAGTTTTCGTTTCGTTTGGCGCAGTGAAAAGCGCTAAAAACTTTTCGACCGCCTACCCAAACGGCACCACATTTTGAACATTTACAGCCAACAGCGAGCGATATGTTAATTAATGCTACCCATGTTAAATTGTCGCAATTAAATTCACTAACGTGAGATACGAATCGAATCGAAACGAATCTAATGTTGGAGTCGAATTTCGTCCACACAATTGCGCCTATCAAATAAATGACTACGCTGATGTTTGACGTGATAACGCAAAGCCGGGACAAACTGTTCGACAATAAAGGCCTTTCATTGGATCGATTTTCAATGGAAAAGTGTGTTATGGGCATTCGGCAGTGTGCGTGCAAACTGTGACTGTGACAAGTGAGAGCAATAAATGTTCAACACTTAGGTCAAGCGGTCAAAAAGGTACTAAAACATCGTACACTATGAAAAATTGTTTTGGTCGCAAAAGTTGGACAATGTAAAACGTCAAAAACTCTTGTACAAAAGGTTGGGCCGAGCCGGGGATTGATCCCGGGACCTCACGCACCCTAAGCGTGAATCATACCACTAGACCACTCGGCCTTATGTACGGCGTCGAAAGATCGTTCTAACTAGTAGACTGAGTTTGGAAAAACGGGGTCAATGCGCCGCCATATCGCGTCGTTGGAGTGGCCTCCCATATGCAAGAGAGTGTAAAGTTCGCAATATGTGACCGATGAAGAGCTCTCGTACATGCTGATGTGCACCTGTTGTTTCGCGATCAATTAGAATACTGTGCACAACGAAATTTAAAAGCGCAAATTGCTTGTAACGCTTACGCTTTGCAACATTTCTTCGACGGGTGACGTGGCCTCCTGGAGCGTACTGTTGGCTCGCTACCATTGCGACTTGGATCATTCGCTCTGATTTGGTGCATTTTATTCAGTTTGTTCTTTGCGCATACCCAGATTAAGTGCGTAGGTGCTCAAATGCAGTAGTGCACAGTAGAATCATACAACTAGACCACTCGGCGTGCTTCACGCCGAGTGCTTCAATTGCTTCACGCACGTCTCAGATGTTGTTTGCCAGGGACGGTGCACCGTTTACTTCACTCGGCATGGGATCACACTGGCAGGTGCACGTATTGCATTGTTGCAGTGGGTCAGCCAAGGGGAAGGTAGGGGTCTACCACCTCTCGAAATTCTTGGAAGCACAACAACTGCAACGAACACCCCCCCCCCCCATGAAAAGAACGCAATATTGCGTAATTTCGCCGATTACAGTCAATTTTAACGAAGAATGGCTTGAGAGACATATCTCAAGCGGCAAAACAAAAGCGGCGTTAGTTAGACTTCGGCCCCCTCCCGAAATAAATTTGGCTAAGCCACTGACGTATTGTATCACTAAGTGCAGAAAGGTGCTGGGATCACTGGGCTCTCGTAATCACACTGTCTGTGAGCCTACATACCTACATCACATCACTACTGGCACTTCTTACACACCGAATTGGCACCAATGTCGCCGCTTTCGTCGTTTCTTCATTCTCGTCTGCTGTCTCAGTTAGCGATGTTGGTAAAAAAAATATATATTTAAAAATATAAAGTGTGAATACAATTCTAAGTGTGCGAAAAAGAACTGTTAGAAACTCAAGTCAACAGTACTTTTGCTTTTTAATCAAAAATTGAACAAAACACCATTTTGACTTTTCAATAATTACAAATAAAAAATAAAATACTGCATTTCTTTACAGACATCGCTAGTCTCCGTTGTCAGTACTTTGCGCCGTACTGGTGGGGCGGGTATCCTGCACCGGGATAGGTACCCGGCACCGGTGGCGCGTACATCATGCCTTCCGAGCTCATGTACTCCCTTTGCTCCTCTCGCATGAGCTTGCTCTTGGATCGCTGCCAGCAGAGCACGCCGATGCACAGCCCCAGCACCGCCGTCACTGCCACGAACGCCAGCAGAATGTACAGCGGAATGAGCCTGGAAATCGATTACCGCCGTAGATTGTTTAATTGTACATACCCCGTGCGGCACTATGGGCGGGGCATTCTGTTGGAACCTTACAAAAAACACTGGAATACAAAAAGTACTGTGTTCATGTTCATGTTCATGTGAAACCAGTTTACCGAATTGGTAGCTGCCACAGTTCATGCATTTCTCAATGGTCGCCGAGCCTCGGTCTGTCAGTGATGAACTATTGTACACAAAAGCGCACCAGAGAAAGTCTTTGGGGCAGCAGCCGTCTGTGCAGCATCCCGGTTCCTTGTCGCACCTGCGCGTATCACAAAATAATGAGTTTCTCCAACGGAGTCCAGTCAATTCAAGACTGCCCTAATTAACGCACTGTTGAAACATTTTCTGTCGCCGATATACAGATTTACCTAGCTACATATAGGTATCGAAATCTCTTTACATAGTGAGACATTCGGTTGTTGGCCACGGGAAGAACAAATACAGAGGATACAGAACAAAACAAGGTAAAGACGCACAAGATCTCAATGCTGGGAGGCACCCCTTCCGGAGTTCTGTATGAGCAGCGGATGTAAGCTGAGTTGGCGCCGTCGCTCCGAGACGATAGGAAGTCGCCCAGACCACCGAAGATGCTGCTGCGCTCCTGAAGGTAAAGTCAATCCCCCAGTGTCCGCCCCGGGCCTCCATTTTTTCAATCTCCTTCCTCACTGTGGGGCATCATTGGAGGGACGTTCTTTGGAGGATTTATACGGTACACGTGGTTGTCCCAAACAGCCCCCCCGGATAAGAAGTAAAAAATTGCCCGCAGTACAGATACAACCAAAAAAAACACGCCGATAAGTTGACTTACATTGCCCGGAGCATATGTGCCGAGCGGCTGATTGGTCGTCATCGCTTTTCGCGCTTTTCGCTTCAAACGTACACGTATTCAGCTTTCCCCCTTCGTTTCCGCGCAGTTTCAGACGCTCTGTACTGCACTAGGGGGGGGGGGGGTGTGAGGGGAAAGTTAGAGCAAAGACAAGTTCCAATACCGCCTGGCTGCATAGGAAATCCTAAGGGCCACGCCTAGGTATGTCACTAGTGAGACGGTCGCGCAAAAGAGGGCGCCAGCTCCTCTTAACCTTTGAGCGCACAATTTTTGCGCAAGCTTGCGTCGCATTTACCGGTTCTATGCGCGTGAACTGTGGGGTAGTTATAGCAATTCCAACATGGCATTGGATAGAGGAAACGACCAAGCCCAGTTTGTACTAAATCTGAAACATTTTTGGTGTCCCCAACGGGTTAAGAGGCTTCTCCGCACAAAAAGCAAATCCAGTTAGTCATTGCGGAGTCGGCTCTCTCTCTCTCTCAGTTGATGGTCGGAGTCGCTCTTGCTCTGTTTGAACAGCGTCGTCCGCTGCACGAGTGGGCTACCGTATCCCTCTTTGTATAGCGCGTGTAATTGTAGAGGAATTGCGGTGTTCTATTCGGATTGCACGGTAGAGACTGTGGCACCTACCGAAGCTAGGTTGAGCACCTCTGCGTGTGCGTGGGATGCGACACTGGGAGAGTGAAGAAAAGAGGAGAGTGTAGTTAGCGGTGACACACGCCCCCCTATGTATGTACATTGTACGTGTAGCACATTGTACATACAGTGAGCGTAGAGGTGAAGAAAGGCCGGGCATCATAACTTGTGTACAATCTCGCGAGTCACGTTGACCTGGCAGGATTCACGCTATATATATGTACCTACGGTATGTATTCCTGCAGGTGTGGGGAGAATTGATCACAGGAGTTCATTCGTTTCTTTGCAGTCTGGAGAACATCAACTGTAAGGGTGGATTTATACTTCGTTTCGTTTTGTCGCGCGCGACAGTTTCGCCCGTTTCGTTACGGTCTTAATTTATACTCACCGTAATCGAATCAAAAAAAATTGTGTTACAAACGCGCGCAAATTTGAACGAGCGAAACAAAACACGTGTTCCGTTTGTGTTGGAATTTTTGAGTGTTTCGGTCGTCAACATTTTTGTTAAATTGGCGTCAAAACGCGGTTGTTTTGCAAAAAAATGTCAGAAGATTGGAAGGAGCGGCTCATAGAAGAGGTTCTCCGTCACGAGCACCTCTGGAAGTTGTCCGACGCCCTGCACCACAACAGGGACGCCAACCTGAACGCTTGGCTCGAGATTGGCGAGCTTTTTGCGCTAGAGCTCGGCTTCGACGCCAGTCCCGTCGGCCAGAAGGATTCGGGTTAGCTATATTTGATTAAATATCGGGAAGTTCACACAGTTTCTATTTTTTTGGTAATTTAGTTCTTCTTTGTTTTGTTTATTTAGCTAATTACTGCCGCGCCTAGTGGACGAAGCTGTGCAACAGGGGTGTCCCTAATTTAATGATAATGATTTAATGATTAATGATCGTTAACTGTACGGTATTGCACATTTTCAAATTTAATATATTGGAAAATCGAATCAATTTTTCTTATTTTTAGCATGCTGGCTCGGGCTCGTTTGGTTGCTGTGTTCGTGGCAATTAGCGATGTCACCAAAAATTGCTGATGAATTATTTTTTTAATTTTTAATTATTAAAAAATTCCAAATAATTATTTATTTAATTTTAATTATTAAAATATTCGAAATAATTTTTTATTTAATTTTTAAAAGTTAAAAAATTACTGAAGAATTATTTAAATTATTTAATTAACCAATTTTTTAACTGGGTCATTTTTTAAAGTGTGCGTTTGGCTTGCATGTAATGAGTGTCAGGTCCCGATCATGCTAGCTTCGGACATATCAGTTGACACTTCAAAGTTGACACTTCAGTTGACACTGTTGCGCCTCAATAACGGTCTTCAACAATTTTCAATTCAACTGAAGATCGAGTGATCATTCCTGCGCAATCTGCTGGCCAAGGAATTCCATATTTTTAGGTTGTCTTGACAGCTGTGCTTCAGATTCGGACCACAATCTTTCAAGTTAGACCCATAGAAAAGTCGATTGCAGAAAATCGGATGATATGTAAAACTTTAAATCTCTCTCCGGACGAATTCGCTGGCACTGGTATAGATGTATTGTAGGTATATCTGATACGGTGCGTGAATAGCGGTGCACTGTTCACGACACATCTCAATACAGTAGACCCTCAGTAAAACCTTAAGGACTAATTGTTTTATTTGGGCTGTACGACGGCCTGAATATGGGGCTGGAGCTTTAAGATTTGTGATGGAGGGGCTTTGGTGGGTACATACACTCACAATGTTGCGCGCTCTCTCACACACTCACACCTATCCTCACTCACACAGATTACTCAATTATACTGCATCCACATCCAGTGCAGTGTACAGCATCGTATTGTATGTGCTGCAAACACACTACAAAATGCCGACGACGACATGATTGTTGAGGTAGACAAAATGAACTACAATAACCAGTGGTAAAAGACAAAATTGATATGGGCTAATTGAAAAATCGATTTAAAAATGAATTTTTAAGCGTGTGATTAAAAAATTGTTAAAAAAATATTGGGTTGAATTATTTTTTTAATTTTTAATTTTTAAAAAATTACAAATAATTAATTAATTAATTTTTTATTAAAAAAATCAGACGCACATAATTATTTTTTAACAATTTTTGTTTTTTAATGCACTTAAAAAATTATTGTGAATTATTTAATTAATTAAATTTTTATTTTTGGTGACATCGCTAGTGGCAATGAGGAAGGTAACGACGTCAGCGACTGCGTCAAAGTTAGAAATGGCGCTGTGTCCCTAATTTAATGACCGCTTTAAGGATCGGTAATTTAAAGATCGCGTGATTTTGATTGTTGTAGTATGTGTCGACATGTCTAGAGTGTTGCTATTGTATTCCAGGAAAAATCAGTCTTTTTTGAAGCGATCAAACATCATGTTGTACATTAGCGAACATCAAACTACATCCAAAGCAGACCTTGTTACAGGTATGATCCAAAGCAAAAAATAGTGAACGGCACTACAGGTGTACGCCCTGTTTCGGTAGCTACCATAAATCCTCCAATAGAGCTACCCTGCAATACTCCCCCCCGGGATTGTCCCCCCCCCCCCCCCCCGACGACAGCTCGACAGAGCGAACACAATCTAGCCTCACACCAGAAAACACTGAAATAACGCGATTCTTAAAGTCATTAAATCTCCGATCCTTAAATTACAAAGAGCGACACACAATCTAGCCTCCCCACCAGAAAACACACTTGGAATAACGCGATCCTTAAAATCTTTAAATCTCTGATCATTAAATTAGGGACTGCGAACAATTTTGAACATCAGCAATACCGTACAGTTAACGATCATTAATCATTAAATCATTATCATTAAATTAGGGACACCCGTGCAACAGGCGCCGTAGCGTGAAGAACCGCCTGAAGAAGAAGAGCGGCAGCGCCGCGAGCAAGGAGCCGCTCTCGAGGTTCTACGGCGCCATGAGCTTTCTTGACTCGAAGAACGTCAACCGCCCGTGTCTCCGTTTTTTTTTTCATTAGCATGCGCTGATTTGCAACGAGAGTGGGGAGGTCCTTCGAGAGTGGGACGAGAGGCGCTAGACACAGCGACGCCTCGGAGGGGGGGAACGACGACGCTGGCCAAGACCTCGAATCGAGACGCCGAAGAAGGGGGTGAGCCCACTGCGCCATCAATCATACATAGGAGGGAAGTAGTTGGTGGGGGGGGGGGGGGCGAAGGTGGGGGAGGGGAGCTCCACTCTGCGCGTGCCCACCAGTTTTTCGGGACAGACCCCTCCTCCCACCTATCTATTGCGAATGCGAACCCAGGATTTTCCCGTGAAACTGGAGGAGGGGAGAGCGGCGCAGCGAGGGAAAAGGGGGGAAAGCGAAGGGGCGCCCAGGCGGCATCGCGGGAGCTCAACTCCAACGACATCTTTGGTGAGACCTGGAGTGAGACCTACGACACTCGCGCCGCCGCCGCGCCGCAAGCGCACACGTGCCATGGTATCCATGATGTCCGATTCCATGATCGGTTGCATTGATTGAGCACGTCGACTATTAGTGCTGGTATTATTGAGTATAACAAAATGTGGAAAATAACAGAATCATGTGGTGTCTAGGGCCGGCGGACCGACTGCGTAAGCTGCCCAAGCTGGAGAACTCAAGGCGAAGAAATCATGAATGAGTATAGACACTCTGGTGAAGTCGGAAAGCCGAGACTGAGATGCGAAACGTGAAAGACTGAATGCGAGCGGTCCTGATCCGAACATGACAGAGAGACTCTACGCCTGCTCTATCTGCCGACGCGCAACACCTTGCTTGCCACGCGCGGCCTCGGAATAAAATAGTCGGCGAGGGAGGGCGGTCGCAGTGAAGGGGTGGAGGGGGCGAGTGCGGGGCAGGGAAGCGCTCGGGGCTGAAAATCGAAACATTCAACAAGACCCCTCATTTCTCAGCCACCAAAATGCCGATCAAAGTGACGGGAGGAGGGGGAAGGGGGGCTGGTGGGTGGCCCTCCGCCGAGGGGAGGAGAGGTCGGAAGGCCGGCGACTCGGAGGGAGAGCGGCCCTGACCCAGACGCCCGGTTGCGGAGCGAGTGGGAGCTCCACAAAGCCGCGCCACTTGACGCCACTCGCGGGAGGGATTGTGAGGGGAGGGCGTGGCGAAGGGGGCGCCCCTCACGACTGACCACCAAAGCCGCCGACACCGCGTGGCTTTTGCCAACGACACCTGCATGCGCGAAGCGAGCGCCTAAATGTTATATCAGATAATAATTTAATTTCCATTAAAGAGACGTATCTTCTAAGCGAATTAAATTTCTGAGACAATTAAATCCTGCCTGAGCCCGGATCTCGTTTTGTTATCGGCTATCTTATAATAAAAAATAAATATCAAAAAAAAATTTGATGCAGAAGTTTCTTTTATAACGTCCATAAAAATCTCCACCCACATTTACGCACGCGCCTGGTGAAAAGAGAAATATGAAAATAAAAATAATAAAGAAATAAAAATTAAAAATAATACCTCAAGGCAATTGAGCGCTCTCGAAGAGAGGAGGGCGGCGGTTGTCTTCTCAGTCGAGGAGAGAGAACTCGCGAAACTGCGCGAGAATCTGTAGTAATCCTTTGAGTGAGGGAACTCGCATCAGAGATTGGGAGGAAGAGGAGGCTGGTAAGCGGAGAATCTCCGCCGCACTTCAGCAAGCTCTTTGACAGCGATAGAGAAAGCCTCACTAGCTTTTGCTTTCTAGAGAAGTACGCATTTTCAACGCCAAAACTGCAACAAATTTCGACTTGGAAGACAGAAAAAAAATGAGTGGGGAGGACGGAAAAAGAAGAGAAGAGGGGGGGAGGCTGCGGGTAGAAACGAAGTATAAATCCACCCTAAAGGTAAACAACCAATGTTGTGTGCAAGTCAGGATACTCGAGTTAGAAGGAATATTCCACCAAATATATTCTCCAACCAACAAAAGCAGATGTCACATACAAACATGTCATGTATAGCAAGTCTTTTAGAGAGTCTTGTCATACGGTGTTAGGTTGTTGTTCTCTTGTCTCAGTTGTAAGTGTCCGTGAAAATGTGGACGCCGCTGTCTGCATGAATTTGGTACAGCTGAGTGAATCTAAACGAAACTACCTGTACCTGTACTGTATACCGTAAATCCTCCAATAGAAGCCCCCTCCAATAGTGCCCCCGGGGGCAAGTCAATTTTAAATTCTCGCCAAAATCAAATTTTGAATGCTACCCAGTTGCATTAAAAGTGCATGCATGGTGTGTAATCATGTGTGCAATACACGTATTTCAATTAAACTTTTTTATTCCGGCTCCCTGTGTGCACTTTAAGGCAGGTTAATGTTAAATTTTGCTGCAAAATTGCGCAAAAATCTGACGAGATTAATAGTGCCCCTCTTGCGAGACATTGAAACAATAGTGCCCCGGGGGCACTATTGGAGGATTTACGGTATGCTTCAGTTAGAATACCTAGTACCGTAAATCCTCCAATAGTGCCCCCGGGGCACTATTTTTTCAACCTCTCCTTACCCGGGGTCACTCACTATTGGAGGGGGGCACGATTGGAGGGGGGCTTCTATTATTTCAACCTAAAAATTTTGAATGGTAATGCTAATTTCGCTGTCAAAATTGCCGATTTTTCGGTGATTTTGATCACTTTTGCAACATTTGATGGTTGATTTACCGTTAATAGTTGCTGAAACGTACTATTAGTAGTAGTGTGTATTATACACGATATAAATGTACCTACCACTATATTTTTGCCCATAAAAGGCACATGGCACAACATACCCCTTACCCCCGGGGGCACTATTGGAGGGGGGCACTATTGGGTGGGGGGGTTGTATTAGAGGATTTACGGTATTTGGCACTGACTTTCTACCGAATGCTGAACAACAACAGCAGCATAACAACATTTCTAGCAGTTGCCGTTGTGGCCATTATGATTACAAAGCAAAATTGCAAAGACAAAGTTGCGCCTCCGCATTCGCTCACTGGCCCACTCACCGCCCGATCACGATGGTGCCTGGCTGAACAGGAGTTAGCCTGTAGCTTCCAAAGACTGCGACCTTGTCAGAGGCTGCGTCCGCCACCGTTTCGTCGACACGCAGCTCCACGCGAGTGAAGCGGACCGCATCCTCCGCATAGTGGGCCTTGATGTCTGGAAGTAGAGATTTCGTTCCCATAACCCTTAATATTCCACCAGGATTCCATTGATCATTTCACCCAGGTACGCGTACCTGCGCGTAAACATCACCACCAACTTTCCCTTTAACCGATGGCTTGTCATGAGAAGAACAATGCGCTATGTGCAGCTGCGTTTGCACCACTATCTATGACTAGCGCTTCCGCTTCTCCCAGATGTCATTCGAAGTGGTAGGCAACCATAGCGCTTGTCATAGATTTTGCAGTATGCCCTTCACCCGCTACACTACGCTAACCGCTATGACCGCTACAGTTAGCACCCACTTTCCATGGAGCTGATGGCTCGTCCTTGATTGTTGGGCGGGTAGAGATTGGCTTCCTCTGCGTAGTGCGCTGCAACGGCGGCGCCCCTCTCTTCTGCAGACATGCTGGCATTGTTGAACGCGCTCTCTTGGCCTCGAATCGCCTCAGTGATCTTCTCCTGCACCAGCTGATCATCTGCAACGTACCGTAAATTTTCCAATATTGGCCTGAGGACCTAGTGTTTCAACCCATGGCTACAAGCACTATCGGGAGCGGGCACAAGTTTCTGGGGGGGGGGGCTACAACTGAAAGGAGGGCACTAATGGAGACTATGGGGGCACGCGCTAAGCAAAGTTCAAGAGCCCGAAGACAAAAGCTGGTACCTACATAGCTTTCGAATCACTAAAAATTTCTTCTACTGCAAGTGTTCCCTTTTGAGGAGTGACGAATTTAAAGTTCTGCATTTTCGCAATTGTAAGTTACTAGCGAGCTCGCGCAAGCCTTCGGCGCGCGCTCACGCGCTAGGTCGCTCGCCGCTTCGCGGCTCGCGACGCTAGCGGGCTCGGCGCTGCGCGCCTCGCCTCCTTTGGGCTCGCCGCTTCGCTGGTCGCCCCTAGTGAAAAGCGCAAGTCGTGTGCCATTACATATGCCACAGTGTGTGTCAGTGAGAATCATCTCTGTGTGGGTGCTTGGTGTGAGCTTGTGTGCAGTGGTGTTCACACAGAAGGCGTTGGGCAGTAAGTCGCTACCATCTTCATCATGGTCTTCTAGTGGCTCTTGACCATTCCATGTGTGTGCGTGCGTGCGTGCGTGCCTCAGAGGCCCACTGGACTGTTTTCTAACAATTTGGCGCTGGCGCACTCTGACCAGTACATGGTCTTCAATGGACTGGGTGTTGAAGTCGATCACGACCTTGGACTTCGCCAAATCGGATCGGTCCTGCACTAAGTCCGTACACACCGTTGGTACACTGGGACTATCGCGCCACAGTTCTCACCAGTCTCCATTGACCCAGTGATGAGAAATAGATTTTTGTTACTTAAATTCACATTTTAAAAATATATTTCTTCCTCGCCTTGAGGGCTGCAGGTCTAAAACTCAGTGTGCACACTACCCTTGTGTACGCCTACGCGCCCCACCTGTTTGCCCCCTCCCCAGGCTCCAGCCACCAGTAGCAATAGAAACCCTGCATATCTTTTCATAGGGGAGTACAGCAGGGCCACTGAGTGCAACTGCACGTCAGCACCTACCGACTATTACTATTAAGGAAAAATTTGCAGGTGGCTGCAAAAAAGGGGAATATGTGACTACCCTAGACAGTATTCAGCTTGAAAAGCAAACCATGGTATGCGAGCAATACTGAAGTCCATTTTGAAAAAAGATTGTATAAGAGCCTTACAGTGGAGCCCATTTTGAAAAACGATTGTATAACAGCATTGAAGTGGAATGGAATGCAGCATACAATGGTATGACCCATTGACTTGCTTGTCACATATTCGGCGTTTTTACCGCTCACCACGAGTGTCATCAGACATACGATGCATAAATTACATAGCAGACCAGATGCACGCACGCACGCACGCATGCACACACACACACGCACGCGCGCGCACACACACACACACACACACACACACACACACACACACACACACACACACACACACACACACACA
>JASAMY010002811.1:0-16155 GCA_030248085.1 Paralinhomoeus sp. GSCO2_6 | reverse complement strand
CTCAGCCTTGACATTACAATATAACACTGAAAAGCACTGAAATACACCAACATTTACTCACTTTTATCGTTTTAGACTGAGTGAAAATCCCTTGGGAAAATCCCTAGCTGGACCCCAACCCCCCGGTTACAGGTTTGGCACTTTTCTGGGGGGGTAGCTAGAGCCCCACCCCCCCCCCCCCACCCCACCCCAGTTACAGGTACGTGCACAAGAAAAGCCCAGCAGCAGCGACCAACCCTGCCAGAAGGAGAGAAAGATGACGGATTTCACTGTGAGAAACTTCAGAACGGGACTGTAAGGTGTGAGCAGCTCTCTCGTGGCGCTGTAGAAGAGGAACAGTGCGTAGAGTGCCGCGCTGATGGAAACGTTATACACCAGAGTGATGTAAATGTACGCCTGGTCGAGCCTGTGGTGAAAGTTACGCCCGAGTTGGGTGGGTGCAAAGTGGGAAGTTACGCCCAAAGACGTACGCCCAGTTGCCGTCTTCGTAACGGCCCACGTTGACGCAGTAGACTGTCAGAGCGGCCATTATCGGCTTGCAGTAGCAGAATTGGAGGGTGGCCTGAACTTTGGTTGGGGTAGAACACACACGCACTGGCACGCACGCACACGCACCGGCACGCACGCACTGGCACGCACGCACGCACTGGTACGCACGCACACACGCACCGGCACGCACGCACTGGCACGCACGCACCGGCACGCACGCGCGCGCCGGCACGCACGCGCGCACCAGCACGCACGCACGCGCACCGACACGTACGCACTGGCACGCAGCGACACGCACGCACCGGCACGCACACGCACACGCACGGACACATAACACACGCACGCACGCACAAACACAGCACCTGTTTGCAGAATCTCAGAAATTCTATGGTGTACTGCTTGCCCTCCAGACAGCACGTCAGCGTGTAGTAGCTGTGCCTGGAATTTTTGTGTGAATTCTTTGCACAATTGTACTAATGTCTAGATAATTTTTAATAATTGTTTTAATAAGTCCATACTTGATAGGTTTGCCGCGAATTTCGGCCATGATGCTACTCTCGCCACCCAGGTATTCGTAGCACAGGCAGAGAAAGCTGTAGATGACAAAGGCTGAAACAAAAATCCAATTCTTTACACGTACCAATCTTTAAACAACAAAAACAAAATTCATCACAAGAATCTGATAATCTGACAAGAAGGCGTTTACTGTTGTCAAAAAAGCCGAGACCCTCCTTCAGGTTCAGGAAAAGAGCCCATAATAAAAACAGATTGAAGACATTCGGAAGAACGCCACCTGTAATCTAGGGCAGCGACGGCACGAGAAAATCGAGTGAAAAAAATCTCGTTATACCGGCCCCATCAAGAATCGAACCCCGGACCGTGCGCGCAAGAGGCGGATTCCCTACCACTAGGCCATACGCTGCTTCCCCTTCCCGGTTACAGAAATGTGTTCACCCCATAGGTGTAGATTGGTCCAAAAGCCAGGGGGGGGGGTGTCTGGGGGTTTCGAGGGGGGGGGTCTAGAGCCATCCCGGATAAAATGACCGGGATCGAGAATTTTGGAGGAGGGGTGGTTTAAGTGGAGGATTTTGCACCATAATAACGTGTAAAATGGGTACGTTTTGGTCGAAAATGGGTCAAAATAAGGTCTAAGTAGCACTTTTCAGGCGTTTTTGGGTCATACTACACTGAAAAAGAAACAAAAACACGCATCTTGACCCATTTTTTTTAATATTGAGACAGGGTTCTCCAGGATGGCGATGGCCAGGGGGGGGGGTCGCTCCCGCAAAAAAGCGGGACGGCCATAGCCAGGGGGAGCATAGGTGTAGATTGGTCCAAAAGCCAGGGGGGGGGGGGGTGTCTGGGGTTTCGAGGGGGGGGGGGTCTAGAGCCATCCCGGATAAAATGACCGGGATCGAGAATTTTGGAGGAGGGGTGGTTTAAGTGGAGGATTTTGCACCATAATAACGTGAAAAATGGGTACGTTTTGGTCTAAAATGGGTCAAAATAAGGTCTAAATACCACTTTTCAGGTGTTTTTGGGTCATACTACACTGAAAAAGAAACAAAAACACGCATCTTTACCCATTTTTTTTAATATTGAGAGAGGGTTTCCCGCAAGTTCTCCAGGATGGCGATGGCCAGGGGGGGGGGGGGGTCGCTCCCGCAAAAAAGCGGGACGGCCAAAGCCAGGGGGAGGGGAACCCCCCCTAGCCCACCCCTGACCCCACCCATGCGGGGGATGTGAACCCCCCCCCCCCTAGACCACCCCTGAGCCCACCTATGGTCAGGGTTGCATAAAAAAAAAAATTTCAAGTTTTTTTTTTTAAATTAAAAAAAAAAATTTTTTTTTAAAAAAAAAAATTTTTTTTTTAATTGACTTAGGACTGGAGCGATCATTGGTGCCAAATACCTGTACTATAAGATACTTTTAGCCTATTAGAGTGTCAAACACAAGTAATAGTGCTTCCCTAAAGCCTTTAGAAGCATATTTAGCATCGTTTTAGTCAAATGGTGACAAAGCCGCTGCCTCTAAATGGTCGTGTACGGTATCACACTATGTTGGGAACCAGTTGGGAACCCCAAAAAGAGCTTAGTTTTGGTGCTAATAAGCAAGTTTATGCATGAATAACTACTAATTGTACCATCTAAACACCTTTTAAACGCTTTTTTGCCACTCAAAAGCTAAATTTTACCCAAAAACAGAGAAATTTTTTTTTTTAATTTAAAAAAAAAAATCCATATTTTTTTTTTACAAAAAAAAAATTTTTTTTTAAAAAAAAAAACTTTTTTTTTTAAATTGTGCAACCCTGCCTATGGTTCACCCGTATGCGCGCGTACCCTCGTAGCAGTCGCGGATGGAGTTGAAGTAGATGTAGACGTCGTTCTCGAAGAACATGAGGGAGAGCCACGAGTCGAACGAGTAGATGGGCACGATGAAGAGGATGCGGATGATCCAGCGCTGCTCTTGGGGGCAGTTGTACGTCTTCAGGTGCTCGTAGATCTGCGGGGAGAGAAGAGAGAGGGTGTCTGGGCGCAAGGGGGGCTGCCCGCCCCCCTCCCCTCCTTGAGAACAGACAGCTTCAGGCTTTTGCAAAAGGGCGCATGCACGCACGCACCGGCACGCACGAAAAAGACCACCGGCCCACACACGCACACCATGAACCGAAACGCACACACACACACACACACACGCACGCACGCACCGGCACGCACGCACGCACCGGCACGCACACGCACGCACGCGCACGCACCGGCGCGCACGCACGCACAAACCGGCACGCACACACGCACCGGCACGCACGCGCACGCACCGACACGCCCGCAACGGCACGCCCCCAGCCCACGGTAGTGACCGGTGTACGTGTTGTAGGCGTGGACGCACGCGCACGATGAGTCACCTGATGCACGGTGAAAAGCAGCGCGCCGAGCGTGAACACTCCCGAAATGAATTTCGCCCAAAATGTGACGATGAAATCGCTGGGAATGGCCAGAGGCAGCGGCGAATGCGACGAGTTCCCGCCAACTAACTCCATTAATGCCGTTGCCGTGGTCAAATTTCCGTCCACAGCCATATTTTCTGTTTTTTTTTTGTTGTATTTTTTAATGCATTAGAAGTTTAGAACGTGCTCAGTACTCTGCAACAACACGCCCCCAGCCTTAGGCGCGACCTATAATACAACACGTGTCGCGACGAAGCAATGTCCGGTAAAACCAACCACGCCCTGTCGCTGACGTTAACGTAATCGTGTCGTAACGTTGTCCCAAAATGCAAATACTACGGTAGAAAATCCTGATAAATACTGTAGAAAATGTCGATAACACAGTAGGCGCGAACTCAAAATTGTTATGCTTTTATCATCAATTCAGTGCAAAGGTGTAATGTCGGGAAGATGTGTCGCTGTTAGAACTATTTATGATCACTAGCGGATCCAAAGCCGGGGCAGGGGGCGTGCCCCCACCTGTCGTTGTCGGCAAAGGGGGGCAAGGAGGGCAGGCGCAGGGAACAGAAGGGCGAATCGAAATAATGTTTAGCTGTTTCCCTTAGATTAACGCAACCATCAGGCGAAAATTTTTGCCTGCGGCGCTGTGGTGCGTGGGTCAATGACAGCGATTGGAGTAAGGGACCGATCTTTTATTACAGGCGCCCATCCAAGATACGGCAAGGCAGAGGGTTTTACTGTCCAGTTACGTAAAGGGGCGTAAGGGAGGCAATCAGGCAAGCTGACCAAAATCGGACAGGTTTGCCCAATTTTGGATTCAAAAAATGCTCTGAAGAACGTTGGAAATTCAAAATTTTCGCCTGCGGCGCACGGTTTTGGATGACAATTAATAATGAATTCATAAAATTCAGGGATGCAGCAGTTCACACTAAATTTTTTTCGCGCCTGCGGCGCCAAAAGTCACAAGTTTTCGCATAACACAGTAGCTATGCAAAAATGTGCGCCTGCAGCGCAACTGCTTGCTTCAAATGCTGCAAAGTTCGAAAACGCGCCTGATGCGCGAAACGTGCGAAATATGGCTCTCCAATAGAATTTTTTGTGGAAACATTTTGTGACCCTGCCCCCTCCTGTCAGAAAATCCTGGATCCGCCAGTGTTTATGATGTGCGTTGGCATAAACATTTTAAACTTGCGCGTTTTAGGAGCTTGCTCTATCTTTTAGGACAAAGCTTAGCCACTAACGTAGTGGCGCGAACGCAAGCGAACGGCCAATTGTATATCGCCGAGTACAGTACGGTATTCAGGTTGTTTAAAACAAGCGCCGTACATGTGTTGTGTGCCGAGCCCGTATTTATAAACGGAGCTACACACCAATAGCGCTAGCTACACATACCGTAATTTCTGGGACTTGCTACGCTGCTGCCACCGACACAACCAAAAACACCCGCCTCAGAATGTGGCGCTCGAACGTGCCCCCTACCCTTGTTCAACTGCATTGCATGTCCCCAACTTCTCTAGGCAATTTCGTATGTCTGACAATCTTGGCGGTGCGCCAGAAGAGCAACGTGCTGAAAACTCACGATGTTCAATGATACTGATCTTGACTCAGATTCTGGCTTTTTATGCATTTGCAATGCTCACCTTTGTCTTTTCTGACAAAAGCAAGGTGGTGTAGCGTTTTGCAATGCTGCAACAGTGCATAATGTTTTCAACAAAAGAGACAGTAACGGGGCGTCGTATCATTGAAGCTTGTGCTGCGATTTCACCGATTCCAAAGTTGGAATCGGCACTGCTAAAGAATTCCAGGAAGTGTACACCGGCCCAATCGGTGCCGAAGCACAGAAATTTCAATTGAAAGGCAGCAAATTCAAATGAAGTGCTTTTTGAAACGCGCTCGTTCCGTCCGTATATGAACTCGCCGCGCTGACGCGCGGCGGAAAAAGGTACGGGTAGGGTTTGTTTGACCAAAGCAGTGTGTATGTACTTAGCGGTTAGAACGAATACTTAGCTAAAGCTTAGACAGGAGCCACTCTGACCAAGTTAGAGCTTGCCTCTCCGCCCATGTCATTCGCGTCTAAAAATTTGGGGGGGGGGGCCGGGGGGAAGGAAGAGATGCTTGTCGTACAGTATTCTTCTGGCCGGCAATGCTCACCACCAAAAAGTCAGATTCAAACGAAATTTTTGGCCCAAGTGAAGCAGTACCCCATGACTTAAATGTAGCTCCCATCTTTTGTGTTTTTTATTTATTATTTATATATATTCATATATTTACTTTTACCTTTCAACTTGGCCTTTGGGATGGGTAGCCTGTATTTTGGCCCGCACGGACGCACGGACATTAATATATGTACTTTTAGTTTCTATTTAAGAGGGCGTCCATGGCAAAATCGACCACGGATTTAAATAAAAAAATAGATTTCCTTTAAATTGTGCCCAAAAGGTACCCCCATAGGCACTGTGTGGCATGCCACATTTCGTTTGGCTCAAAGCTGTTTTAAGTCTGAAATATAATTTTTTTAAGTTTGCGTCGAAAATTTGGAGCCTTGGACGCGCCCCCATTCTTTGGCCCATTTCTCACGTTTGCTCGCCGGAATCGGAGGGTCCCATATGTGCCTACATAGTAGACACCTGCCACTTGGTGGTAGCACGTGCATTCGCCATTACGTCCACCCAGCTGGCGCCAGGCGGAGTGCAAAATGGCGAAGGAACAAAAGGCCGAAAATTTGCCTGCGCACGATGGATTTTTGAGCTTTATGTCTCATTCGATAGCGTATGAATGGACCTATCTGGGGTCCAAAATTTATCCCCTTGGGCGTGTCCCCAAAAAAATCGTGTCCCCAACCGTGTCCCCATCCCGAAGTGTCCTTTATACTAGGACAATGTTTCATCTGCAGACTTTTTTTCGCTATACTCCAACAATTTAGAGTATATATATTTTAGACTAGTGTTTGATTTTTGGACACCAGTATACATAACAGGATAAAAAAAAGGCTCCCAAAAAAAATTGTTATACCGTACATTTCTTTATACTGGGGATAAGAAATTGTAACTGGTATGAATACTAAGTTTTCGGCAGCACCGTGTCATGGTATAATTGTCTTCTAAAACCGAGAAAACGTTGTGTCGCACATGCTATACTGTGGTCTGTTCCAATATTGTTGAGCCGTTCACAGGATAACTATCAACACAAGCAACACTTTCCATGGGGTTCATTGCCACCTTATGTTGTATTAAAACATATACTGGTTTTAGATTGGTGTACAACTTCTACTGGTATGTATTGTACATACCTAGCAGTGACGTCTCCAAAGGTGGCAAGTGGAACATCAAAGAAGATGCCGATTGTCATTGACAGACTGAACATGTGATATGTCGGTGCATATGTGTTGTTCCATCTTTTTGTTGCTGTGTTATACCGGTATAGCACATTGTTGTGTAGAAGTGGGTATGATGTTTAAACTGCAGTCTAAAAACGGTAAAAAACTTTGCACGATAGTACGGTTTTGCAAAAAAAGTGTTATCTTTATTTTGATAAACACTGCATTTTGGTGGTGTACTTGCAGAGAATGGTCGTACCACATGCAAATTATACTTGTTTAATTTACGTTCAGCTGTGTAATGCAATGGTTACAATAAAACTGCGGCGCATAATCGCTGTGAGACCCGGATTGCTGAGTGTTGCAATCAAAAAACGTTTCTGATTTGTTTGGCTGCTTGCCAATGCGAATTTTCTTTTGAATTATTTTTCTTTTTCTTCGAATTTTGCGTGCAGAAAGTGGCGCGTTAGCACCCATTGGTGCACGCGCTTCTTTGGACTACCTTCCTTTTGGATATTCTTCTTTTTTTCTTGAAAAATTACTTGGAATTTGGATTATTTTGGTTTCTGCTTGCAAATTTCATGCACTTGGAGGAGGCGCCTGCATCTGTCAGCTCTGTGGAAATACATATACACAAAAATACATTTTAGGTTGCCAGAGAATGCCAAGGTCATTTGCAGAGGAAAAGAACAACTTATTACTGTTGTATTTGCAAAGTGTTCCTCTGTGTCGAAACTGGCTGCTTTGAGCGATTTCACAAGCAAACTGACTATTTATTCGATGACAGAAAATTGAGAAACAGAAAAACCGCAAGAATCAAATCCCAATACTAGTCTGACATGATGTCTTTCTGCCTACACCAGTATATAATGAATGGTGACAGGGTCGTTTTTCTGAGAACTTGTGAACTGTGCATGACGTTGATGATGACTGGTCTTGCAACCCATTATCTGGAGACGAACACGATGTTTTCTACCAGTACATGCCAACACAAAAAAATTGTTGCTTCACGTTGTCTTATTCGAGTAGAAACAGTTGAGTATACATCATAGGCAGTGACTGGTAGTAGTATATGGCATAAAAAAAAAATTGAGGACACGACGCCTTATCCTTTGGATAAGAAAAAATTTTTTTTATACTCCCAACACTGGGATAAAAAAGTTCGTTTTTTCGATATACCAATATAAACCCTGATTTAGCTCGGGATAAGGTGTTGTCCCGGTATAAAGACTTTTTTTTTGGGGTCACGATTGGGGACAACCCATGCCCCACTGTAGTGGTGGGGGTACGCCCAAGGGGTTATGCCTGGCATTCAATCTGCGCAAGAGTTATGGCCGAAAAACCTCATTTTCAGCCATTTTTTCGTGGTTTTTTCGCCATTAACTTCCCTAAAATCAGTAGCAGGCTTTCCAATTTACATCTGCGTTGTGTCTCTATGGGCCCCCTACATGTATCGAGCCTCGCTGAAAATTGACAATTCTCATGCACTTTTAAACATTTTTGTAACTTAAGAGTCTCGCCACAATTATATGCCAGAACAAAACTAAGGGTCCAGCGTCAGCGTTTCCAAAGAGGTCAGCGCTTAAACTGACAATCTACACATAGTGCACTATTGTCCTTTAGCTGTACGTTTGGGCAGCGTCCAAATACGCGACACGCAGCCGACAAATTCCATGGTACATTCTAAGTACACTAAAAGCGCACTATGCAATGTAGATGCAAACAAGCAGCATCAAGCAACATTGCAAACGTTGTAGCTCATCAAGTACATACCGCAGACTCTCTAATTAGCGCCCCCCCCCTCACTCTGAAGGCCTCTCAGTTTATTAGCCCCCCCCCCCCAGCTCCAGTTGAACTAGCCCCTTCTAGAATAAATTAAACAATTCCCTCCCTACCTCCTTGTGTGTCAATTTGTTACACCCTTCAATTTGTATGATTGTCCGGCCTCCACCTGCATACAACCCAAACGAAATATCGAGCAATACGTACTAAATGGCTAATTGGAGAATTAATGGTATTTTGCACTGAACGAAGAGCCTATATGTAGTCGCTGTATTGAGTTTTTACGTGCTGCAGTCAAGCTTGGTTAAAAGTCATTCACTTTTTGAGAATGTTAGAGCACTATCCCAGCGAAAAAAAAACGCAAAAGTTGTGCAGTAGTGAGAATCGAATGCCTAACCCTCAGGGAGGTTGCCTAGGGTATTCGGCCCAGTGCCGTTGCCAAAATGTTCGAATTAAATCTTTAAATTATGCAGTATTTCCCAAAAGTTGCTGTATTAATTTTTTTCAGGGACCTTTTGTGATGTGGAAGCATTCTCTCATCTGTCATTGAGTAGGTTTATATGGTTTGGCACACCAAACATTTTTGGACAAATTTGACAACGTTTTTTTTTTTCTACAAAAATTCCAATTGAAAACACGATTTCTTAAATGTGTTCTTTAATTGTACAGGCCTTGCCTTGCGACAGTGCTGTGACATGCTTTGGACCCGCCTTTACGTATGTGGAGTGGTGAACTCTATGTATTAAGGAGCAATTGTTACAACCATGCCCACTCAACACTGCATCCTTACCTTGAACCCCATGGTCTGTCACTGTATTCGTGTATACACGTACAAGCTTTGCTGTGTACAATAGGTTCTGTGAGCGTGTATTTGCTGCTCTTCAACGGTCCTAACCCCTTAAGCACCGGTACCCGCCGTACGGCGGGGGGACAAAAAAGTGTCCCGCTGAAAAATGGCTAAAATGGTGGATCTTGATCCACGCATACATCAAGATCTATCGGAGCACTTAGTGACTTTTTTGCATAATCTAGATGTGCAGAGGTACACACCATTCATGACCTTGATCAGTTGTGCAATTTTTGATACCCACAGGATCTTGATCGCAAAGCGGATCAAGATCTGTGGTGCAACAAAAAATGTTGAAATCTGGATCGTCAGTGGAATGAACCACGAAGAGACAAAAAGGACAGAACATGGAGATGTAGCAATGTAATGACCCAATATGCGACACATGCCATCACAACAGATTGATCATGATTCAACTCTTCCAAACACACACCTTCCTCATGTTCATCTGCAGCCTTGATCGACATTGTTACATGTCACGCACAGGATATGGTTCATAATTGAACCAAAAACAAAAAAGGGAGGCTGCATGGACCTTGATTAAAAAGAGCGGATCTTGATCCGGCGCTAGTGTCACCAATGGATCTTGATCGCACGGCGGATCAAGATCGTGGATTTAGCGTGACATTTTAGAGTTTGTCCCGCTGTCCCGCTGTGTCCTGGTGCTTAAGGGGCTAAATTACTCATGTTGCCTATGCAACACCTGTGAGATGGCATGTGAAACTGCAATTCACAATTGCACTAAATCTTTAAAAATGCATGAAAATTGTCAATTTCCAGCGAGGCTCGATACATGTAGGGGGCCCATAGAGACACAACGCAGATGTAAATTGGAAAGCCTGCTGCTGATTTTAGGGAAGATAATGGTGAAAAACCACGAAAAAATGGCTGAAAACGAGGTTTTTCGGCCATAACTCTTGCGCAGATTGAATGCCAGGCATAAATTTTGGAGCCCAGATAGGTCCATTCATACGCTATCGAATGAGACATAAAGCTCAAAAATCCATCGTGCGCAGGCAAATTTTCGACCTTTTGTTCCTTCGCCATTTTGCACTCTGCCTGCCGCCAGCTTGGTGGACGTAATGGCGAATGCACGTGCTACCACCAAGTGGCAGGTCTCTACTATGTAGACACATATGGGAACCTCCGATTCCGGTGAGCAAACGTGAGAAATGGGCCAAAGAATGGGGGCGCGTCCAAGGCTCCAAATTTTCGACGCAAACTTAAAAAAAATTATATTTTAGACTTAAAACGGCTTTGAGCCAAACGAAATGTGGCATGCCACACAGTGCCTATGGGGGTACCTTTTGGTCACAATTTAAAGGAAATCTATTTTTTTATTTAAATCCGTGGTCGATTTTGCCATGGACGCCCTCTTAAATTACAATCCAAAACTTTATCTTTGGGAGCGATGGGTAGGCTTTATTTTGGACCGCACGGACGCACGGACGCACGGACATTTACATATGTACTTTTAGTTTCCATTTAGGTTACAATCTAAAACTTTATCTTTGGGAGCGATGGGTAGGCTTTATTTTGGACCGCACGGACGCACGGACGCACGGACATTTACATATGTACTTTTAGTTTCTATTTAAATTACAATCTTAAACTTTGATCTTTGCGATGGGTAGGCTTTATTTTGGACCGCACGGACGCACGGACGCACGGACATTTACATATGTACTTTTAGTTTCTATTTAGGTTACAATCTAAAACTTTGATCTTTGAGAGCGATGGGTAGGCTTTATTTTGGACCGCACGGACGCATGGACGCACGGACATTTATATATGTACTTTTAATTTCTATTTAAGTTACAATCTAAAACTTTATCTTTGGGAGCGATGGGTAGGCTTTATTTTGGACCGCACGGACGCACGGACGCACGGACATTTACATATGTACTTTTAGTTTCTATTTAGGTTACAATCTAAAACTTTATCTTTGCGAGGGATGGGTAGGCTTCATTTTCGACCGCACGGACGCACGGACGCATGGACATTTATATATATACTTTTAGTTTCTATTTAGGTTACAATCTAAAACTTTATCTTTGGGAGCGATGGGTAGGCTTTATTTTGGACCGCACGGACGCACGGACGCACGGACATTTACATATGTACTTTTAGTTTCTATTTAGGTTACAATCTAAAACTTTATCTTTGGGAGCGATGGGTAGGCTTTATTTTGGACCGCACGGACGCACGGACGCACGGACATTTATATATGTACTTTTTTTAGTTTCGAACGTGGACGCCAAATGTCGGCGCCATTCTGTCACTGAGTCACAAACCTCTGTTTATTGCCGTGACACTGAGTACTTACCGTAAACCCTATAATTAGCCCCCCGGGGGCCAATTTTTTCGTTCGAGCTCTAGGAGGGTGTATAATTATAGGGGGGGGGGGCTAATTATAGGGGGGGCTTATAAACTGGAAGTGTCGATGAGTGGGAAGATGTGTGGGCAAAAAGGCGCGTGGAGGCGATTTTTAACGGAAAAAGGCGCTGTGCACACACGTTGGTACACTCTAACACACTCTCACACAGTCTCACATGCACATACGTGTACATACATACACATACGCGACCATACATACACCCAGACATGGAAACATGTGCCTTTTAGACGATGGTTCATTTAGGGAGGGGGCGTAATTATAGGGGGGGGCTTATTAACTCAAAGTGGTCTTGGGAGGGTGTATTATTATGCCAAACGGACGCACGGACGCATGGACATTTATATATGTACTTTTAGTTTCTATTTAGGTTACAATCTAAAACTTTATCTTTGGGAGCGATGGGTAAGCTTTATTTTGGACCGCACGGACGCACGGACGCACGGACATTTACATATGTACTTTTAGTTTCTATTTAGGTTACAATCTAAAACTTTATCTTTGGGAGCGATGGGTAGGCTTTATTTTGGACCGCACGGACGCACGGACGCACGGACATTTATATATGTACTTTTTTTAGTTTCGAACGTGGACGCCAGATGTCGGCGCCATTCTGTCACTGAGTCACAAACCTCTGTTTATTGCCGTGACACTGAGTACTTACCGTAAACCTATAATTAGCCCCCCGGGGGCCAATTTTTTCGTTCGAGCTCTAGGAGGGTGTATAATTATAGGGGGGGGGGCTAATTATAGGGGGGGGGGGCTTATAAACTGGAAGTGTCGATGAGTGGGAAGATGTGTGGGCAAAAAGGCGCGTGGAGGCGATTTTTAACGGAAAAAGGCGCTGTGCACACACGTTGGTACACTCTAACACACTCTCACACAGTCTCACATGCACATACGTGTACATACATACACATACGCGACCATACATACACCCAGACATGGAAACATGTGCCTTTTAGACGATGGTTCATTTAGGGAGGGGGCGTAATTATAGGGGGGGCTTATTAACTCAAAGTGGTCTTGGGAGGGTGTATTATTAGGGGGGGGCTAATTATAGGGTTTACGGTATATTGATTCGCCAGAGTATTTGCACTGGGATTTAAAGATGCGCACAAAACAAAAAGGAGAACGACACTGCAGGGGCGAGTTCAGCTGGAGTTACGTACAGAGGGTGTGCGGTTTACATAGGAACGAAACAACGACACGCAGTGGCGAATACCTAAAGGAGTGCCTCTGACAGCAACTCACGCTGCTGTTTGGGGTAGAATCTTTGGGGATTTTACAAAGAATGTTGTGCGCACATGGAGTGAGCCGTCTTGACTTTACACGAGAAGGTCCTTCACCAGCGCGTCGACCACTGCGTCACAGACGAGTTCGACGATCCGGCCCTGCAGAATATTTCATTTTTTGAGTAACCAGAGCATACGTGTAGCTGGGGGGGGGGGGCGGGGATTGGCGGCGGAGCACTATTTTTGGAAGACCGACCCAACTGCCCCCAATCCTCGGTCCCCCAGAATTTGGCGGTTTAGTCCTCCGCGCCCCACTGTTTCAGACCGACTTACAGGGGGTGGAGCCAGAGGTGTCACTGGCCATCGAAGCTGAGGGGGGGGGGGGGTGAATCTGGGATTTTTCAAAAGTCGCTGGGGGTGACCTGCACGGCCAAATTTGATACAATTTCTCTTTTTCCAGCCTCAATAATGACCTAGAAAATGCTTCGCAAATGCTGAAAACACAGCGCCGCAGGCAAAAATTTGTGAATTTTTGGCCAAAACGCGCTCCAGTGACTCTAAAAATGGTCAGTTGGAGCAAAAAAACAGCGCCACAGGCAAAATTTGGTGATTTTTTGGCCGAAAACGAGCCCAAAAGACTCCAAAATGGTCTGTAGGTG
Organism: Paralinhomoeus sp. GSCO2_6; assembly: GCA_030248085.1. Classification (NCBI taxonomy): domain Eukaryota; kingdom Metazoa; phylum Nematoda; class Chromadorea; order Monhysterida; family Linhomoeidae; genus Paralinhomoeus; species Paralinhomoeus sp. GSCO2_6. The sequence continues at coordinate 2,491 of JASAMY010002811.1, read as the reverse complement.
CGTAAAATACAGTGCCGCAGGCGAAATTTTTGACATTTGGACAATAAATGCTGCTCACAGGCCTGAAAAACACCATGGGAAGTATGAGAAACACAATTCAGCCATAGGGGTAACCTGCAGTCAGTGCAGGATTGACTAAAGCTGAGGGGGGGGGGGTGGTGGTCCTACTTTTCGTGCAGGATTGACCGAAGCTGAGGGGGGGGGGGGGGGGGGGGGGGGGGGGGGGGGGGGGGGGGGGGGGGGGGGGGGGGGGGGGGGGGGGGGGGTGGGGGAGTGGGGTTTGTAAAATGGTCAAAAATGCCTGAACCGCTAGGGGGGGGGGGGGGGGGGGGGGGGGGGGCCCCCCGTTCTGTTGCCTACACCCACTGGCGGATCCAGGATTTTCTGACAGGAGGGGGCAGAGTCACAAAATTTTTCTTGTAAAAAAATTGCATATGTATGGCGTTATGCGAAATCTTGTGACTTTTTGGCGCTGCAGGCGCGAAAAAATTCAATGTCAACTGCTGCATCCCTGAATTTCAACGAATTTTTCATTAATTTTCCTCCAAAATCATGCGCCGCAAGCGCAAATTTTGAATTTCCAACGTTCTTCCGAGCATTTTTTAATCCAAAATTGGGCGAACCTGTCAGATTTGGTCACCTTGCCTCCCTTATGCCCCTTTACGTGACTTGAATAGCAAGACCCTCCATTGCCCTACCTTGGATGGGCGCCTGCCATAAAAGATAGGTCCCTTCTTACTCCAAAGCAGTCGTTCAGCCACACACTACAGCGCTGCAGGCAAAAATTTTCGGCTGATGGGTGCGTTAATTTAAGAGAAACAGCCGAACAGTAGTTCGATTCGCCCTTTTGTTCCCTGTGCCTGCCCCCCTTGCCCCCCCTTTGCCGACAACGACAGGTGGGGGCACGCCCCCCTGCCCCCGGCTTTGGATCCGCTAGTGCCTACACCCTACCCAGTTACACCTATGGGTGGAGCAGAGGTGTCTACGAGACGGAAAGAACACGAAAAGAAGAAGACGATATAGATATACAGAGGAGGATTGACACCCGGCGGCCCGCCTCTCCCCCCGCGGTCTGCCCCCCCCCCCCCCTGGCGCAAGCTGGAAAAATGGCGATGGATGGGTGGAAGAAGGTTGGGGGACTTTGGGAGGGCGTTGGAACAGTTTTGCGTGGCGCTCAAACGTCCCATTCGCCCCGCCCCCCCCAGTTACAGGTATGCTGTGTGTCCCCAGTTACGAATGGTGTCACAGCCTGGGCGCCCCCATCTGAAAGAGCTGTTTATATGCATGTGAGAAACAGATTACGGAGAAAGGTATGGTATATGCCGAATTGACCGACTCCAAACATTACGAATAATGCAAAGAAGAAGAAAAAGATAAGAAGTGCCCCCAATCCCGTCCGTGCCAATTTTAATAGGCTGATAAAAAGTGTCACAAAGATTATGAGGATGTGGAACTGGTGAACATCACGCTAACGTACACAACCAATTCCATATACACCTACCTCTGCGTAGATTGCGCTCCGGTTCACCGCCACCTCTTCTGCCGCTCTCAGAACCGGAGCACGCAGGCAAATGAGCTCGATCATCTGCACCAGGTTGTCTTGGTCCAGCTCTTCCTCCTTCAGTCGTCTGCGAATCCTCGCAGCCGCGAGATCGCGGGCTCGATTGACGTGGTCGAGCTGCTTCAGCCGCATATGTCTAAACAAAGTAAAGCTTATCAGTTAGTAGCAAAGAGGAAGGGTACTAGTCGGAAGTCACAGTCAGACACCATTTGGGGGAGGCGCCGATATGTGAATGCGAGATACGGACATTCGATACAACGGGTGGAGCCAGAGGACATGGTAGATAAATTTATAGCAAAGTAATGTTAACTTGAAGTAGCCATTTTTTGCTCAGGGTGGGTTAAATAAAATAGAATATGAACAGTTTTTCATGGGTTGTTGCTTGTTATAGTACGGATACCATGTGTTCCCAAATGCTGTGCAAAGAGAAAAAAGAATGAGGAAAGGTTTCAAAACAAGATCAATAAACAAAAATTATTTACTCTAGTTCCAGCTTCCGCATCCTCTTTCGCTGGCGGTACAACTTGCGCTTGATCCTTTTTTTTTCTTTCTTCAGTTCCTGTAGCTCGTCCTTCATCGCGGCCGCTTCTTGCTGAATGTCACTTTTCATAGTCGGAACATGTTATTATGCTCGGCTCATTAGGGGGAGGAGAGGGGACGGAGTTAGAGGAAGGGGAAGCAACGCGCGGACAAAATACTAGACAATTGTTCATCCCAAAAATCTCGATTTACCCACGCCCTGCGTTCGAAAAATTCGGCGATTTACTCCGCCCCTGACGCAAGCACCTATGAGACACTGAACACAGTAAACTGCGACTTGAAACACAAAATGCGGGTTCATCCCATCCAGTACCTGACGCAGCTGCTCCACTTGGTCACGTCGCATGTACAACGCGAGGAACGAGGATGCGTCGTTCCAGCTCTTCCTAA
>JASAMY010003258.1:0-16167 GCA_030248085.1 Paralinhomoeus sp. GSCO2_6 | reverse complement strand
TTGTAGTTCTTCCTTCAGGTACATACTGCTTCACGAGTAGGAAACGAGGGGCAGGCAGGTACGCGAGGGAAACTCCCGCTCACTCTGCTGACAAACTCCAATAGTCAATAGACAAATGCCGCGTGGGCAGGTCCGAATGCGCTAGTGGACAGAAGAGGCGCCAGCGTCTGCTGCCCCCGCTTCCCCTCCGGCTCCGGGCCAGCCAGTCAGCGGCAGCGCCCCGCCCCTTTGAGGAGCCGCGCAGCAGACAGACCGCGCGCGTGTGGGCTCTCAGCGGAGGTACATAGCAAGGAGGACGCCAGGTCTCACATCAATAAGAGAGAGCGCAGTCGGCGGCGCCGGTGACACCAGCGCCCTTTGACCTCCGGCGCCCTTGGAACGGCGCCGGCGCCGCAGCCCTTTGGCCCGCGATCTGTCGGCCTTTGGCTAGCCGCCGCCCGCCCGCGCGCGCGCGTCGGCTGTCAGCGAAAGCGACAAATGGGCGCGTCGACACGCTACGGGTGCCGCATCATCGCCACCCTTTGTGAGCCCAACCCAACTCCACCCCCCCCCCCACCCCGCTGACCGATGGCGATAGGTACATACATATGTCCGACTCAGTCCGACTGGAGAACAGCTATAGAATTGCATTTTGTCTCTACGTCTAGTGAGAAACAAACAGCTCTTCGTGCTGGAAACGGAAGCAGAATGTTCAGCCACGTGGTCTTCGTCAGCGTGCTTACTGTGGTCTGCTGCGTCGCGCGCGTTTTTGGCGAGCGCATCAGAGAAGCGGACTGCGTGAGTCAGCGTCGCTTCAGCCTGGTTGACTTGGGGGCGTACAGTTTCATGGTGTCATGGCGCACAGGCCGGACCCGAACGCCGACCTGCCGGACAGCTACACGTTCCGGCACTGGTGGGACGCGTTCCTGAACAGGCCGTCGACGGACATGCCCGTGCTGGAGTACGTCCCGGACGACTTTAACCCACAGGAAGAGTGGGACCGCAAGATGCGGCGAACGGCGTTTGGAATTGCGGTCGATACGTTCGACGGCGTCGCCGCCGATACAAAGGAGACGCTGCAGCGTGTGCAGAATGCCATGAACGTCTGGAGTGAGAAGGCGCACCTGCTCCTCCTACAGGTGGCTGTCATCGTGTGCGCTGTCCTTGTCGTCGTCGTGCTCGTCTACTGCTGCCTGAAGCTGTGGTGCCTCGAGCGCACCCTCTGCCTCTGCCGCAGCGCGGCTGAGACGCTGCCAGTCTAGCGCGCGCCTTCGGTGCACTCTGTTCGTGGCGATGAGCGCGCAGGGCCTGTGGCCAGCTTCCCCTCTTGCGCTCTCCTCCCTCCCCTCTCGTTCGTTCGCGCCGCGCAGCGCGCTATTGTTTGGCTCACTCGCCGCGTGAATTGTTGCACATGTCGTCGTTTGAATTCAAAATGACGCCCACGGCCACTGGCAAATACACACAAATGCATTTTCCAAGGCAAAAACAATGCGCGCGCGCGTGCGTGCGTGCGTGCGTGCGTGCGTGCGTGCGTGCGTGCGTGCGTGCGTGCGTGCGTGCGTGCGTGCGTGCGTGCGTACGTGCGTGCGTGCGTGCGTGCGTGCGTGCGTGCGTGCGTGCGTGCGTGCGTGCGTGCGTGCGTGCGTGCGAGTGCGTGCGTGCGTGCGTGCGTGCGTGCGTGCGTGCGTGCGTGCGTGCGTGCGTGCGTGGGTGCGTGCGTGCGTGCGTGCGTGCGTGCGTGCGTGCGAGTGCGTGCGTGCGTGCGTGCGTGCGTGCGTGCGTGCGTGCGTGCGTTCGTGCGTGCGAGTGCGTGCGCGCGCGGCGCGCGTACGACCTGCCATCTCACTCAGGTCGCGCCTGTGGCAACTTTCTCTCTACACACACTCTCTCTGTCGCTGCGCCGCGACGCGACTCTGCCCAACTCCCACTCTGCTGCACCCACCCTCTCGTGGCTGTCTGCGCACAGTGCAAATGACGCTTTTGCCACCACTCCGCCGACGCCGTTCACAGTTCAACCGCAAAATTGACCGCCAACAACCTGAGCGTACACCCGACGTCGAGCAACTGCTCTACAAAATCACCTTACAGGGGGGAAGACAGTGTCTCTCAATATGTAGATCGCAAATCCAACCGCTAACTCTTCAGACCGACCTTAGTAGCCAGAGGGTCCTCCTCCTTGTGCAATAATTTCAGGGATCACTTTTTGGATGACCAAGTCGATTTGGGCAGCAATCATAGCTGGCGTCAAAGATCTCCAAAACAGTCTAATTTCTTCCACCAGTGCGTCTCTTTTTCTTGGCTTTGCCTTTTGAATGTGTCTTTTCAAGAGTCCCCATATTTTTTCTATTGGATTGATGTCTGAATTGTATATTACCGTTTGTGTGTGTGTGCGTGTGTGTGCGTACGTGCGTGCGTGCGTGCGCGCGTGCGTGCGTGCGCGCGCGTATGCATTGGTATACATAGGTGGGTGCATTGTTGCGTTCACGAGAGTGTTAAAATTCTTTGTCAAGAAAAAAAAATCGAAAAGAAAGCGAAAGCAAACCTGGGGACTGCGCTGGAGTCGGCTCCCATCGAATGCCATGTTGTTCAAAGAATTCTTTTGTGTACCGTGAGGTGTGCTTTCTATCTACAACAGGCATGTATAAGTTTCAATTTTGGCTATATAAGTTTCAATTTTTCAAAATCTGGCTCAAAATCTGGCTTAAGCGACGTATATGTACTTGGATCGAGACCGAGACGGACTCTTTAGACAACCTATGGTTGGTCTATGTCGCTGGCCCAACCATGCTGTGTGTATTGTTGTGGCCATTTGAGCTCCTTTACTGGTGTAAAACAAAACGAAAATACTACAATAGTGTCCATAGTGCCGCATTCCAAGCAGCTCTCTATCATAAATCAGCATTACAATGGACTCAGCTAACGTATGGTTGTCTAGGCTGTTCCCAGAGAACAAACCTGTCACTTTAAACAGGTGCCCCGCCTAGAATGAGCCCCCCTCCAAGATACCTATAGTTCCCTAGAGGGGGCTCCGGCTTTCGACACTCTAGGTAAATGCAAATTGCGAATTCGGAAAAATGAGGACAAACCATTGTCTTGCATCAGAGCCCAGCTGCCATCTGGATACAGATGAGAAGCATGTGGAATCAGAGCTTTTTCTAATATTTCGGTGTATACTTGGCTGTCCATTATTTTTGTAAATATGTAGATAGCCGTTCGTCCGCGGCGACTGATGCCGCCCCAAACCAGCACACTATTGATAGAAGGGTATCAACTGTTTATGATACTTTGTAATCGTGCAAATTACTGGGTTGGGCTGTTGTGTCGTGGGCGGGTGGGGGAAGGGGGTCGTTGAACGGTCAGGAGCCGTTCAGCTGCTACCGTGCGCAGTTCGCGCAGGGCACGTCGAATACAATGTGTTCAAACATTTGTACTTGTAGCCGCTACAAATAAAAGATTAATCCACAATTGTTTTTCAAGGAGGCGATCTGATTGGTTGACGCGCTGAGAGCTCCCACAAGTTGCATGTTACGTCACACCAATTTCAAAGATTCAAAACCCACCTATCATTTGACTTGAAAATAGGCTTCTTCTTGATTTTTTGTCCAACTCTTCTGCAAGACTTTTTTTTTTGTGAATCTGCAGTCGAATAATGGATTCGTCTGTAAAAATGGTATCACCAAAATCATAGCCGGACTCCAAGCGGCCTAGGATAGTTCTTGCCCATTTCAAGCGACTGTCAGCGTTTTTTGGGCTAACTGTATGTTCATAGGCAGTGTCTTTGTATCTGAATGAAAGATGTAAAAATTCTCAAAGAATTCATAGGTGTTTGTTTGACATGGCAATATATTTTCGAACTACACGCACTCCAACAGCTGCCCTCCCCGCTGTAAATTGACACGAACTGAACTTCTTCAGACGAATAAAAACGCGGTACGTGAGAAGCATCGCACGCACGCATGCCCATCTAATTTTTTTTTGTTCTATACAGAGAGAAAAAGATTTGCTCACCGCCATCCAAGTGTATCTCGCATGCGTCGCAAAGTGGATGTGGAGAGTTGTTCTCCAGTAAAAAATAAATGTCGCTCTTGAAGTTCGGCAATCGTGTTCTCGTCGCTTTCTTCCATTGCTTGCTGAACTAGCCCAAGCCGCCCCGGCGTGTGCAATGAAGGTCTGCCAGAACCCGGTGCTTGTCTGCGGCCGATCCGTCCACTCTGCTTGTATTTCACTAGCAGACGGTAAACCTGATGCTTCGAAATGGCCAAACCTCTGTTTTTCAAATTTCTTGCGATTAGTGTTGGCTTCCATTCACCGACATTTAGAAATTCTTCTAATATACGCGTTTCCTGCTGTGACGTCAACTGGGTCATGCTTCTCTTCGGCTATCGCTTCAGCTCCTGCAGAGGAAAATTTGTGACTGACGGGCGTGCGTGTATATCTACGCAGCTTAGCTAAGCAAACAGTGCGACAGCTGAGCGCTCAATGCCCGATTGGCAGAAACTCCCACGGAGCACTTCACATCAGACGCCACCAAAGTACGCACAATGTACGCGGCTAGGATGGGCGGCTGTGGTGGTCGGACCGACTTGAGTTGCACCAATCGTCGTGCCCACCACTCAATGGACCGTTGAGCACAGTGTGGGGACGCAACTGACACACTGATGACAGCTTGGGAATAGAAAACAGGCACCATGACTGACGTGCTTGGCAAACTCGGAGATGAGTGGCCCATCGAGAAACAAGTCGATCGATATGAAGCGACTGGCATTGTAGTGTACTGCGGCGCTCAAACCGCTTAATGACTCTCTCCATTCCTTGTGCGATATTTGTGCGATATATTGAGTTGACGCTGTTTAACGCACAATTTCAACGTAGTGTTCAACGTTTGCACTGCTCGCATTGGCGACGACGATGACAACCAAGTTTCCAAACTACTGCTTGGTTATATTTAGCGATGTCACCAAAAATTGCTCATGAATTATTTTTTAATTTTTAACTATTAAAAAATTCCAAATAATTTTTTATTTAATTTTTAATTATTAAAATATTCGGAATAATTTTTAATTTGATTTTTAAAAGTTAAAGAATTCTGAAAAATTATTTAGATTATTTAATTAACTAATTTTTTAACTGGGTATTTTTAAAGTGTGCATTTGGGATGCATGTACATACTTCTGTGGTATCACGCATGCATGCAAGAATGCAACAAATCTATGCCCATCACCTTGGGGCTCCTGTGAGGTCATCTACTGTAAGGTGGAGGAACCATAGTACACCTTTTTCAAGCGCAAGCAAGTCTTCATATAAAGTGGACTCCTACACATTGTAGAGAAGTATCTAGTGCGGTGCGCGAATGGCAATCCAAAAACGTGCATGTCACGCCTCAATGAAGTAGACCCTTGAATTAAACTACAGAGCGGAACTTTGCATTTACCAATGTGTCAATTGGGCTGTAAGACGGGGCTGAGTGTGGGGTGGGGACTTACATTTATGATGGAGGCTTTTGTGGCTACTTACCTACGCGCACTATTTTGCACACACTCACACACTCGCTCACACTTACCATCCACCACACAGATTACTAATTTTAATGTACAGCGTCATATAATGTCATGTGCTGAAAACACCACTTCCCTCCATTCCAATGTTTGCAATGGATGAGTCAATTCTAAAACCTACTGAAGTGATTACAAATGAACACACCCTCCACTGAGTGTGACAGGACTGAAAGAAAAGACAATAAATTTGATGGCAACAAAATGCCAATGATGATATGGTGGTAGAGGTAGACAAAATGAACACCAATAATCAATGGGAAAAGACAAACCTGCCCTGGACTACTTGAAAAGTCTATTAAAAAATCAATTTTTTAAGCGTGTGTGGGGACGACCGGCAGCACCGTACAGCACGCTGCCAAGTCATCGGGCCCCCACAGCTGCGCTTCCTGTGAATTGCGTTTGTGCGTTTCTGTGCAGTGCGGCTACGACAGCCAAAGTCGTAGTCGTCGCGCCGTAGTCGTAGCGACCGTCAAGCCTGGTTCCGTTGCCGCCCGCTAGGCGCAGCCAGGTGTCGCTAGCAGCGCGTCCGTTCAAATCCCTCCCTCGTGATTGGACGACGCATGCGTGGGCGTACGCGCGTTTCCGCTCGCGTGACATACGCCGACCGTTGGTCACTCTCTCCGTTTTCCCCGATCCCGAACCGTTTTTCTCTCTCTCCCCCCCGCTCGCGGCGAAGCCACCGTGCGACCTTTCTGCGTCTTGCACGTGTTGGTGACGGGCCGAAAAGTGCAGTGTCGTTGGACGGTCGTACCCAAACCTGCACACGAGCCGTTCGCCTCGACCTCTGGCGGCAGCCCCGTCACGTCGACGCCAGCGAGCTCTCACGCAAGCGCACCGGGCGCTTTGGCCGCTTTCTCGACCGCTGTCGGCAGCCCCGTCACGTCGACGTCAGCCGGCCTACTCAGCGCGCTGCGACAGGCGAAGCAGCGTCGGCACAAGCGCGTCGCGACAGGCGGAAGCGACGTCGGCTCTTGCGGCGGCGACGGGAAGTTTTGCGTTGCGCCGTGTCGTTGCGTTGCTGCGTCTCATCGTCTCTCGCCACCGTGGGGAGACAGCGCTCCCCGGGGCGAATTCGAATTGCAGGAACGCGCGCGGATTTCAGAGTGCTAGCCAAAGGACGGACGAGCAGCGTAGCGGTAGCCAGAGACGGCAAGTTTCGGCTTCTCGCACGTGGTGTACGTAGGCGCTCTGTCGACCGGGGGAGGCCTACTCGTTTCAGCCACCGTACAGCCGGGCCGGGTAGCGAGCGCCTCAGTGTGATTAAAAAATTGTTAAAAAAATATTGCAGAGAATTATTTATTTAATTTTTAACTTTTAAAAAATTCCAAATAATTATTTATTTAATTTTTAATTAAAAAATCTGCATGACAGAATTATTTTTAACAATTTTTGTTTTTTAATGTACTTAAAATATTATTTTGAATTATTTAATTAATTAAATTTTTATTTTTTGGTGACATCGCTAGTTGTATTCAAGACCGGAGAATGGTATCCTTGTACCGTGAGCATGCTCATGTCAAATGACCCCAGAATTTTGAAAAAGAATGCCCAGGTGTGGACATGAGAAGTGGAGAGTGAGTGGCGGTCAAACGGAAGTACACACCGCCAAGATGGTTTCCTGGGGAAACAACAAGTATTTGCTAGAAAAGGTTCAGAAATCTCGGCGGGGAAGCGCGCGTCAAAAGAACATTGAAGAGAGGTTAGATCGCTTGCTGTTGTAAGCCATTCGTGCACACACACACACACACACACACACACACACACACACACACACACACACACACACACACACACACACACACACACACACACACACACACACACACACACACACACACACACTGGGTGGCGGTTATGGCACAAGAGGTGGGGGGGGGCGAGGGTTGGCTTGTCATGAGGGGTTGCCTACAGGTAATTTTGCGGCATGTACACTATAGACATGCATAGCATCCGTTTAGAAGAGATGCAACCAACTCTGCCAATCAGGTCGCACTAACAACCGCTGCAAGACTACTGAAGCGCACCAAGGATTGGCAAAAGGTGATTTGACAACTGTCAATGTACATTGTACAATTACTACCATGTAGTCGTTCGCAACTTATGTGTACGTACAATATACCGGTTATCTAGGTACATTTTTCGCAGTACATACGTGCTTGTAGTTGCGTGCGCATGCTTGTTCTTACGTGCAGCAAATCCGGATGTTTAGAGAAAACAATACTTGACGAACGAGAAGAAGAAGCGAACAGTGAAGAAGAAGAAGGCAAGTTCGTTTTGTGGTGAAGGTCCAGCTGACGAAGACGAAGTGTCGCGCTCACCAGAACTCACTCGCCCGCTGTCACCAAGAGACGCCTTTGAATTCACGGATGAGATGGTTGCGCAAGAAAGTGTCTCAGACAAGCCGGGCGTGTCTGGTGGGTACCAGCGAGCTGATGGCACAAGTACGGCCACAACGCAGCCACCTCGCTGCTTTGATCGAGTTACGGCGCCACCGAGCACAGGGCCTGCAGCTCGTCAACGACTGCTAGTTCAGTTCCTGCAGCACGAGTCAGCCAAGCGACGTCAATTTGAAAGCAAGGTCACCGAGGCGCTGTCTGAGATTACTTCCGCCATAAAACAGCAAACCGAAGTATTTTCGAGACAGCTCAGTAGGATGACGCCAGCCGTCTCTGCAGGAGCTGCAGCGGAGGCTGCACCAAACAACAGCCACCAACAGCCACGCATAGTACAAGAGTCGCGCCAACAGCTTCACGAAGACGAATCCGAAAACAGAACCACAGCGGAGCTGTTGCCAGTTGCCGATGTTTTGCTTTCACAAGATGCAAAACATGGCAAATTCTTGATGAACTCTCTGGCGAAAATCACTGCGCTGGCATGGGATCTGGCGCTGCACAGTTTCTTTGGTGAAGAACGGCTTTATCACAGCAACGTGAGTAGTCTCCCAAAGCAAGAAATGCTGGCACTAAAGCAGGAGGTGCAGTCAGCTGCTGCGCCCGACTTGGACGAGCCAACGTTCTCGGAGAAATGGGCCAAATCGGTTGAACTGCTGCAAAAAAGCGCCCCGCCCCTTTGAGCTGTCTCCTCAAAGGGGCGGGGCGCTGCCGCTGACTGGCTGGGCGGCGAAGCTGGGACAGCAGCTTCGGTCCACTAGCACGCACTCGTTCTCGTTCCCTCTTTCTGACCGGGTCGTTCACAAGTTGTGCGCATGCCTTCCCCACCCCTCCTCCTACACCACGTGTTTGTCGTCGACGACAGGGCAGGAGACGTGTGTGTGTGTGTGTGCGTGCGTGCGTGCGTGCGTGCGTGCGTGCGTGCGTGCGTGTGCGTGCGTGCATGCGTGCGTGCGTGCGTGCGTGCGTGCGTGCGTGCGTGCGTGCGTGCGTGCGTGCGTACGGTTGCAGCCGCTTCTCCCTCCGACGATGCCTTTTTGACAGTTGTTTAAGTTTGCTGAGCTGCTGCGCATGGACACATGGCATGCACAACACGCGGCGAGCGAGCGAGACAATGACGACATGCGGCGCGGTCGGACGCGAGAAGAGGGCAGAGCGAGGGAGGCGTCTGAGACGAAGCGCTCAGGAGGGGAAGCGGCCACAAGAGCTGGCCGGCTGGAGGTCAGAGGGCGCCGGCGCGGCCGACTGCACTGCGATTGCTCATTGATGTGCGGTCCGGCGTTCTCTTTTCGCCACCTCCGCTGAGAGCCCACGCGAGCGCGGACTGCGGCTCCTCAAAGGGGCGGTGTGCTGCCACTGACTGGCTGGGAGGCGAAGCCAGGACTACAAACGCCAACGCCACTAGTGCGCCCTCGTTACCTCTTTCTGACCAGGCCATCCACTTGCCAGTGTCAGTTTCTCGAACGGTTGTTTTTCCATAGCTGCACACTATAGGTAGGCTCACTGCAAAATACCATGGCACTGAGTGTCTGGCGACCTCGTCTCATAAGTGTTCCCGTGAAGCCACTTTCCCTCAGGACGGACAAACTAAACAGCCGATCTTTTGATCAAATCAAATCAACAAACAACAACCTGCGTTATCGAGCACACGAATAACAAGCACAGCACTCAACGACCACCTAGCGACGTTGCAGTACGTAAATAACTGGGCCACTAGTTGGCGACTAGCAGGAAAGCGGTTGATCAGCAGAACCCCCGTCCAGTCTCAATGCTTTTCATGGCGTTTGTGAATGGCGCAGCAGGCAAGTCTAAAGGCGACGGCAGCGCCCCTTGTTGCACGCTGCCATGCCGCCATCAGTGCGCACTGGGATGATGAAGCTCTCGTGCTGACCGCATCCGGCCAGTCGCCAACGCGCTCGCTGCAGAACCTGCAAGATCACTCTAACAATAGCCCAATAGCCCCAATAGTCCAACAATAGCCGCCTAGTTTTCGTCTTTTGCTAGGTAGTTGCTACTATTGCTAGTAGTTGCGCGCGTGCTCGCGCGCGTGCATGCGTGCGTAAGTGCGTGCGGGGGTGTGCACGCGCGCGATAAAAACAGCGCCAGTTAATCGGCGATATGCACTGAATGCGTTGGCTCCTGACGAATGTACTAAGCAGTACCTGCTGCATCCTTGCGACAGAAGATCGTCCAACTGGCGGGCGGAGAGGGCCTCGCCCAACTGAATGGTGCAGTCCACGACCAGTGGATTGTCCTCTCTGGGCGTAACCTTGATCAACTTGGCCGCGACCGGAAGGCGAAGGGCATATCGCGACACATGGCCATCTCCAGTGTAGATGAGCACGCAAGCCGTGCTGCTGAAGCCAATACACCTACCAGTAGGTGCAATGTAAGCATGCATCATACTACGACCGGATGCAACAAACCAGCTGCTTCCGTCCAGCCACGCCATTGATCGGAGTGTCGTCGCAGCCGGTCGATTCAGCACAAAACCAAGCGCCAGACGCCGGGGCCGCTGCCGCTGGGCCAGGCTGTCGTAGAACACTAATAAAAAATAATAGGCAGTCACACTTTCTCATGCGTGCAAGCGGTGCTTTGCTAAATTCCAACACGCGCACCACCGATAATGAAGACGTCTGGAGTAGCGGGGTCCATCAGTGCAAGAAGCTGCAAGCAGAACGCTAGAGGAATGTGAAAATTAAACACTGAACCAGGCTCGCCGAACCGATTGGATTGCTATTAACTATAGTTCATTTGGCGTTGTATGGCGAACTGAGAAAGCGGACGCGAGAGTAGAGTGTACAATGTAGCCAGCACAGAGTATGTATGTAGCTGGTCAACAGGTGCATCGTTCCGTCGCTGCTGCAGCCGCCCGCACGCTGTCCTGGGCTTCGCCTCCCAGCCAGTCAGCGCAGGGCCCCGCCCCTTTGAGGAGCCGCGCAGCGAACGGTCCGCGCGCGAGTGGGCTCTCAGGAGAGGTGGCAAAGAGGACGCCTACGCCTAGCGACGACAACAAGCGTGGGGCCTCACATCAATAAGAGCAATCGCAGCGCAGTCGGCGACGCCGGCGCCCTTTGTCCTTCGGCCGGCCAGCGATCTGTCTGCTCCGCAGGCCGTTTGACTAGCCGCCGCCGGCCCGCGCGCGTCGACCGTCAGCGAAAGCGACAAATCGGCGCGTCGACTCGCTACTGGCATCACCGACACGGTCGCGCGTGCTGGGTGGACCGTTTGGGCCCCTACACCTACCCCTCCTAGGCCACAAGTAACGAATGATATGCCAAAAACCAACAAATGGTAAATCACATCATCAATCGCAATTCAAATGGGTGTAGGGTAGGGTGTGGATTGCCTGAATTATGTACGGTTCGTTGAGTGCTTTTTTCTGCATGTAATGTAGGGCACATTTGTACCAGATGGGCTGCCGCCTGTCTACCACGAGTACGACGTGGCAAGATTTTTGCCTGTGATTCTTGCTGGGTGGCAGTAGTGGCGTAGCCAGGATCGTGGAGGGCAGAAGAGGGGCGCTTGCCACTCACAACATTTTCAGACACGATTTTTTCCAAAGATCCTAACAGTATTTCAAAATTAGACACAAAAATTAAAAGTTTGCTTTGCGGCACTGTATTGTCCGAGCAAAGGAGGTATTTTGAGGCCTCTAGCGGGCCCATCATTGCAAAATTTGCCAAAAATTGGCAAAAAAAAAACAAATCCTGGCTACGCAATCAGTGGCGCTACACAATCAAATCAGACGAGACAAAGCCAGTGGCGTAGTCAAGGGGGGGGGGGGTGGAAGGGTGGGGGGGGAAGCTTCCCCCCCAAAAATATCCGAAGCCAAAATTTTTTAACTTGGTACCCTCTGTTGCAATGTGCCAATATCGGGATTTTTCTCAATTTCAATGCAATTAATGATGAAAACGACACTAAAGAGCCAAATTTTCGCCTGCGGCGCATTGTTTTGCATAAAAAACCGTGAAAGTTCGTTACACTACTATAAAAAATTTGCGGCGGCGCTATTTTGAGCACGGAAATCGACCGTTTTGACAACATTGCTAACGTTTTGGTGTGCATGTAGTCAGACAAACGAGCAAAGCGTGTAAACAGATTGGATGAGAGAGTGTCTAAAGCTTCCCCAGCCGAAATGGCGAAATGTCCAAAAAATTCGACAGGGTACCCACTGTTGCAAAATTTATTATTTTACCGAAATTGGACTCCCCCCCCCCCCCGAAATTAAGTTCTGGCTACGCCACTGGACAACGCCCCCTACGGTACAACGTCGCAAAATCAACCCGTGGTTGGGCGGTTGGGCGTTTCGAGCAGGGGCCGGATGGTCGTTGTTGGCCCGCAGGAGAGCGACCGCGCGCCCACGCGCGCACAGTGGGAAATCGCCGCAGCAGACACGTATCTTGATGCGAGATCAAAGTGGTGTTTAACAGCGTCGAGTTTAAAGAGCCAAGCGAGTGAGTGAGTAAGTTAGTATTGTTGCCGAAGAAGAAAGATGATGTCGGGAGCCAAGATAGCCTACTGGTCGGTGGCGGCGTTGGTGCTGCTCGCCCGTGTCAGTGTCGTCTTCTACGGCGCCACCTACGTCTCGACGCTAATGTCCGACTTGGCGTCGATTGACAAAAAGGCGCTGCGCATGCGGCAGCTGGGCGCTACTCTGCCGCCGCTGCTACTCAAGGCGCGGCCCGGCCTCCATCTCGACTTGGCCGAGATGATCGTCGTCGTCCTGTCGACGACGGCTGCCACGCCGCTCGTCTTCCTCGGCCCAGACAAGCAGGCGCACAGCGCTGTCGCCACTCTACGATGCCTCTTCTCCATCGCGCCGTTGGCGGGCGTTGTCGGCGAAGTGCAGGACATTGGCTCGCTGGGCGCCTACGAGAGCAAGTTCGCGGCGGTTCTCGCCTTTCAAGTTGCCGCGGACTTTTGCCTCGTCTGCTACGCGGCCTTTGTCCTTTGCCGCCGCAGCTGCGAGGACGAGGACACCTCCTGGCGTCGAAACCGCGCCAGTCGAGAGAGCGTCGACGCCTCCGCCGCACAAAGCCGAGCGGACCAAGAGAGCTGATGAAGGATTGGCGAAATACCCCCCCCCCCTTTCGATCGATGGGTGATTACAGTATATGGTATGTACAGTACCGACGCGCCACATGGTGATTACTTCTATCCCGTTGATTTGGTCGATTTGCCGTATTATTGACCTCTTTGTTAGCCGTACGATTGAATCTCTAGTGTACATTTATTTGGTGGAAAAAGAAGGTTCTTTGGCGCAATTGCCAAGTTGCGCGATCCTGCCAAAGGTCCATATGTACAGTATTTGCGCAGCGGCCGAGACCTTTGAAGTGCGCACCAATCCAATACGCGGATCATCCGCTCTTGGGCTGCGCTCTTGGGACAAAACTGCGTTTGGGACAGGCCGCAACGCGCGGCCGCGCCTTACGAATTAAACTTGAGATGCAGTGTGCGATCGTTGCGCTTATCATGTAGCAGTAGTGTAGCACTGTAGGTCTGCTGAGTAAGTTCGAAACACACTCAACTCAAGTAAGTGTCAATGGTAGCAACAAGACACTGAGTTGTCAATCAATACGCAGTGTACGTACACACTCGTTGATCAAAGTTCTACCTTGTCCGCACCAGAAAATGTCCTCGCCAGATATGTAGTAACGGCCATCCAATTGTCACGGCTGGGTCAGATCTGCTGAGCCGCTCCGCGCCGCCCTTCGCGCCAGCAGCACCAGAGCGACCAGGATGGCGGCAGTACAGATGATGATTGCCACGCCAGCCACAACAATGGCCGTTGGGAACGGCTGGGCTTTGAATTCTTCCGTCGCCTGGCCGTCGCCTTGCCCGTCGCCTGTCATTAAAACACTTGTACGTCACCCGCCGAACGCGCTGCATTTCCGTATTTACGCGAACTTGTTCTCGTTGTTCTTGCTCCTGTTGCCTGGGTGCTTGTCAGCGTCAGTGTGGCGGCAACTTGAGATGTCGCCGCGACACTCTCCTGCTTCTCAATGTACTTCTTCGGGTGGTTCCTCGGTTCACTCTGAAGGAATCTCGATCGATCCACGGTTCTGGTTGTCTCGGTGCTTGTGAACGACGGTGTGGTGACGACCTGCGACGTCGCCTCAGCAGCTCGCTTTGCTTCCTGCATCTCAATGAACTTGTCCAAGTTCTTGAGTTGGCTCTGCAGGAACCTAAGCCGTTCCACTCTGCCACTGCGCCATCCCATGGTCCGCTGACCGATCGAAACCGCCAAGATGACTACAAGACCGTGGAAATACATTTTCTGCACTGACTGGCCAATGTAGCGATTGCTGTCTAGCAAGGCGAGAAATGAACTCGCAATCTATTGGGGGGGGGGGGGGGTAGTTGCTCGTCGTTTGCTTTGAGCTGCTTGCCAACAATTGTCGGTCATAGACAGACGAGTAGCTGAGTATTGTTTGCTGTGGTCGACGAATATTTGCTCAACGGCAGGAGATCGCACATCAAGCGCTAATTCTGTTTTTGCACACAATAAAGTCTTCATTTTGCGATGACGTGTTGCCGGCGCTATGCCACTAGACCTAGGTAACAAAAGACAAAAGAACAATGAACTGCCTACTTGAGTGTTCTAGGCAAATCGGAAACAAAGAACGAGCGTGCACAGCATGAGTGTGCAGTAGAATAGTACAATAGTACCATTGAATACTCCCAAGCACATAAACAATGCAACAACAACATGCCGTTTGGTCGCTTTGCCGCCAGTTATTCACGGTACACCAAAACAAGAACTGGAAATAATGAGCGGGAATGAAAACCAAGAATACTCCCAGCCTGTACCCGATGCGACCGATGGATACAAATTTGCCCCAGAGAATTGCGATAGACTCAGTTGAAGTGAACTAATCTCCAGGTTAACTAAACATCCAGCTGTGGCAACTTTCCCTTACTTGCAGAAGCTAAAGAAGGTCAAGACCGAGTTTCGGCGCTTAAAGAGGGAGGACTGCGCATTCAAAGTCAACCTCAAGCACGTGCAGGTGGAGGAGAGCGAGCTCAACTGCGCCGAGACGCAGGCCACCGCCGCCCAGACAAACGCTGTCTTGAAGACCGCCTGCACACTCGGAATCGCATACACGGTAAGAGATGGCGACCATCATGTGCCCCGCCCCCAGTGCTCCATACAATTACAAAGCGTCAGGGCAGCGCATCCATACGTGAAACATCCCAGCATCACAACATCGGCACCAGATGAATTAGATACATATGTATATAGGTATGTAGGTCTGCCGCACTTGACTCGCGGCTTGTCTGTGGGCGCGCGCGGCACAGATGTGGTTGTTGCAGGCACGGCGTGTGTTGGCATCCGGCGACGCAAGGATGGGGCCGTGGTGCTTGCGACAGCGGTGCCAGTTCGCGAGCTGTTCCGCGAACTCGTGGCCTTGGATTTCAAGCCGCTCAAAGGCTGCTTCACCATAGACGAGGTGCCGCGCACGCAGCACCCTCTCCACTTTTGAATTGCGTGAAAGGAGCCGCAAAAATTCAGGACTGCGTATGGCTGGCGTCGATGTGCTTGGCGGGCTGCTCGGTCCCAAGTTAGCCATAAAGCTGGCCATGCTTCGTGCTGACCCGTCAAACGTCGTGTTACACAGCGCGCTTGTACATGGTATACAGAGCACACAACACGAAGCACGCGCATCTTGCGCTTAGAACCGTACCACCGTGTGTGTTGTAGTCGTCTCGTCCTTGTTCGACAATGTGCTGTGCCGCGTCGCGATCACCTGTGTATACGCTCGTATGGGGTCGTGTATGCGAACATTTGTCCGCTCGATTGTGCATGCAATGTTCTCGCGCTCCTTGTGTCGGACAAACAAAAAACTGCAAAACTGAAAAGGTGCAGGAAGTTGAAAGGAGTCTACCGGCCAATCGACAGTCGACGGACAGGTGACGCCGCGCATACGCCTTCTTACACAATGTGTCAAATGGTTTGATGTTGGCTGCGTAACTGTAGGCATATCAGTGTGACTAACAGCGGCCGCTACCCAACCCGTGTGGAGCCTTGCGCTAGGCGGAGCTGCGCTGCACCGCGCACTGTCCCTCCCTCTACCCTCCCTCCCTCCTTCCTCGCCCTCCCTCGCCAATGTTTACTCACTAGCGAGCGGCGCCGCGTAGACAATGGAGGCGCAAATTCAAAGTGGTGCCGCCTCGTCGGGCGACGTCGGTTTCGACCGACGTCGCACCGACGTCGTTGCGAGTTTTTTGGACAATAGTGT